>OY723396.1:17225489-17232989 GCA_963210295.1 Ophion ellenae | reverse complement strand
TTGTTCTTGCGCCTACCGCGTCTCGTGTTCATTAACTCGAGTATTTTTTTTTCACTATAGTGGAAAAATCCGTCCTCGTGAGGGTCAGCGGTTGGATTATTTTTTTCGTCTTTTTTTCCGTCGTTATTATTTTGATTCGGACGGACACTTCGCGAGTGACGATTGTTGTCCGCTGTTGTATACTTTGGAGCATGTGTGTACGCGCAATGTGCCCGCGGAGCTTTCACTTGTGCTTTGCTGTCGACGTTGAAAATCAGAGGCAAGCACGGAGAAAGAGAGAAAGAGGGGGTGGGAGAGGGAGATACAGAGAGAGAGAGAGAACGGTTCGCCTTCGTCCGGGTTCTGCTACCTCGGCCAAAGCATCGATCCGCACCGCCCTTAGCGACTTTTCCGTCCCGCGCACTCTACACTTCTCCTATAAAGTCTCGTATATATATATAGACATACATACAAACACACCCACACACAGCCACCCTTCTCTCTCTCTCTCTCTCTCTCTCTCTCTCTCTCTCTCTCGCTCTCTCTCTCGCGCACACGCACACACGCACAAAAGGAACATACATTTGGAACCCGTTATGTATGTATGTAACATTGGTTCTCATATGTATGTAACATTGGTTTCCGACAGTTTTGAGAATCAGTTCCGTAAATGTTTCAAAACGAATCGTCAATTTTGGGGACAGGAACGATCCTTAAAATGACGTTTATATAATTATATAATTAGGCTTCCGCTTATCTAAAGGTGATTTTGAGGACCATTGAGTTTATATGAGGTCGAGTATGGGGACTATTGGCTACTATGAGGACGGTCCTCGAATTCGAATGTCTTCAAAATCAACTTTATACACACACAAACACACACACACGCATATATATATATATATATATAGGGAGGGCGAGAGAGCGAGAGAGAGCCAGTGGACGTCGTAACTGTGTACAGTCGCGCTCTACGCTCATACATCTGTGCCCGTTTGTTCGACATCACCGTTGTCGACGTCGACGTCGTCGTCGGTCGGCCGCTCTCGACAGTAAACATCGCGATCTTGCGACTTCCATTTTCCCCTTCCGTATATCACTCTAATCTCGAATGATTGCTAAATTATTCGCGTTCGTCCTGCGAAAAAGTCCGCACTCGTGAAGAATTTGGAGAGACGGTAAGACGGAAGGTAGAATGGATTTCGTGCCATTTCTCGCTGGCTTTTGTCGCAGGAAATAAGGGAGAACGAGATACGAAAAGATTCTTTGGTAATGGGGAAACGGGTAAATGTTTGTTTATTTAGCAGAAAGGTTTACGAGTAGTCAAAGTTAATTTTAATTTAGGAGAGTAAAGAAATAATTAATTATTTATGATTAATAAAATTCTCAAAATAAAAATGAATGATTGTTAATTGTTCATTTTTATTTACGAGAAGTAAAAGTCTTTGAACGTTTAGGGTTCTTTTTCCGTTTGCATTTCATATTTAGGATGAGAAAAAAAAAATTGCTATTCACGAGAAGTGAAAGTTAATTTTACGTTACGTTTAAGTAAAGAATGAGTTAATTAGTTATCAATTAATTAGACCCCAACATTGAAATTGACGATAATAAATTATTAATTTTTATTTACGAGAAGTAAACGTCTTTGGACGTTTAGAGTTTTTTTTTTCGTTTACATTTCATAATTTGGATGAGAAAAAAAAATTACTATCCACGAGAAGTGAAAGTTACGTTTGAATTACGTTAAAGGAAAGGAAAAGTTAATTAGTTATAAATTGATTAGTTTCCAAAAGTAAATTGAATGATTAGCTTTATTTGCGAGAAGTAAAAGTCTTTCAACGTTTAGGGTTTTTTTATCGTTTACTTTTCATAATTTATATGAGAACAAAAATGACCATCCACGAGAAGTAAAAGTTTATTTTAAATTACGTTAAAGTAAAGAAAGAATTGATAATTCTCTAGATAAGTGACTTTTCCGAAAAATGAGCTTAAAATTTTTTGTTGCTATTTTCTCATTTATAACCCAATAAATGACAAAATATCAAACAAAAATTTTAGGCTCATTTTTCGGAAAAGTCACTTACCTAAAGAATTATCAAAGAATTAATTAATTCCCAAAATAAAAATGGAAGATAACTGATGATTACTTTTTATTTACGAGAAGTAAAAGTCTTTCAACGTTTAGGGTTTTTTTTCGTTTACGTTTCATAATTTATTTGAGAACAAAAATGGCCATCCACGAGAAGTAAAAGTTTATTTTAAATTACGTTAAAGTAAAGAAAGAATTGATAATTCTTTAGATAAGTGACTTTTCCGAAAAATGAGCCTAAAATTTTTTGTTGCTATTTTCTCATTGATAACCCAATAAATAACAAAATATCAAACAAAAATTTTAGGCTCATTTTTCGGAAAAGTCACTTACCTAAAGAATTATCAAAAAATTAATTAATTCCCAAAATAAAAATGGAAGATAACTGATGATTACTTTTTATTTACGAGAAGTAAAAATCTTTGAACGTTCAGGGTTTTTTTTCCGTTCGTTTTTCATAATTTGTAGGAGAAAAAACACGGCTCGATGGTCCGTTCGGTTCTCCGATAATTCATGCGAAGTGTACGATTACGCTGTGGCCAAAAATTGTAACGTTGATTGATGCGTGCGTACGCGCTCGACGAACAACGCGACGCGTGAATATATTGCGCGATCGGGACTGAAATTCAGGCGCGCCTCGATCACACCGTTCGTCGCGATATTTTTACGCCTCTAGAAGTGTCGCGCGATTTTGAAGGAAATTTTTCTATTTTTCATCTCATCCCGGGTTCTTTTTTTGTTATTTTCTCCCCTTGTTTTCACATTAGCTACAAACGTGCCGGTATAAATAAAACCGCGTGGTTTTCATCACACACGCTTGCGCAATGTATAATTCATGGATCCGTATCCATATATCAAGGCGGTCGAAACTCAAAAGTGTTTTAGTTCTTGTGGTTTTTTTCTCGTCGAATTCGAGGCGAAGCTTTTTCTACTTTCGTGCTAGAAATCCCCCCCCCCCCCCCGCCCCTTCTCCACACTAGCACGTAGTCGACCTTAAAATTTCGAAAAAATGGTTGGAGTTCTGGGATTTTTTAAGTCTGCTAGTCTTTCCGTCAAATTTGATTTAGGGGCGGAGATACTTTTAGGAGAGGAAAAAATTGCTGATTCAAAAAAAAGATTTCTTCACCATTTTTGAGATTTAGGGTATGTTTTATTACTACTTTTGGCTGTTACATGGTATTTTTTTTATTAAGGGGTCTTCTCACTATAGACGCTAAAAAAAGCTATTTTCATGCATTTTTTTGATAGGTTTGTATTATAGATATTGATATAAAAGTTGTTACACTTAATAAATACACTTTCGAAATACATTTTTAAAAAAATTATGTGTTTATTTAACCCAAACAAACTTTAAACGCGTTTTTCCTGAAACCACGTTTTTCGATGACTTGTTGATATAATCTTCGAAAATACTGAACGGATCCTTATGAAATTTTAACCACATATTCTTTGCAACTATAGTTATAGCGCATATCAAGGATTTAAAAGAAAATTGATATTTACTTGTTTTGCCGAAAACGGTGAAAAAACGTTTTTTTTTGTTTTTTCGAAAAATGTCAGCCATTTTATTTTTTTTTTGCAAATACAAAAATCGTATGATATGCGCTATAGCCATTAACATACTGAATCTAAAACCGTTAAATTTTTTTTCTGTTTCGGATCATCCATCTCCGATATTTCATTTACAGGGAAGACCTACAATTTTTTTAACTACTATTTTCGTGTAAATAATCTTTTTTATGCATTTCGAAAGTGTAGTTATTAAATTTACCAACTTTTATATCAATATCTATCATATAAACCATAAAAAAAATGCATGAAAATAGCCTTTTTGTAGCGTCTAAAGTGAGAAGACCCCTTAACGCTCATACGCAGAATATGAACCAAGAAAAAGTGAGAAATGTTGAAAATCCATGAAATGGTACGCTTTGAAACAAAAAGATTCAATTTTCCGAAAAAAATGCGTTTTTTTTTTCATTTTCAAAAACATTTAGAATCATGTTTTAGACAATAGGGTTAGAAAGATGTACACGAAATTTCATCAGATTCGGTCGATTAGTTTTTTAGCTATAGTTTTTTTAGCAAGGTCAGTATCGATTGTACAAATCCAAATTGGTGACCTTGAATGACCTTGAACGAGTTTGACCCCCTAATGTTTTTTTATGTGGCTTGAGGTGCTCCACAAGATGGTTGAAACAAAAATGTACCATTGCATTTAAAAAAGTGGAGTTGACCTTCAATGTGCGTCAGCGCCTCCACCGAAAAAAAAAATTGGTCGTATTTCATGGCCCCCTTCACACCGTACAATTTTTGTCTGGAACATTGTTTGTGACGTCGATAATTACCGAGTTATTTCGATTGGCAAAGATAAGAGGGACACCCTGCATATATATTAATACGCACACTACATAATAGTATATATACTACAAATTGATACACACACTACATATACTAGTAGTCCACAATATACTACATGTCCACAATAACGTTGAAGTTTGCATCGTTGGAATGCAACAATTTTTTTTTTAACTTCTTTAATTTCATTATTATCTAAAGCGTCTTTTTTACATATGAAATGTCTAATAAACATACGTAAAAACTTTCGAGTGATTTTCACAGGCCAAACGGGTAAAAAAATGTGCACAATTAGAAATCATTAAGGGGTTAGGCCACTCTAGAGGCCGAAAAAATAGGCTTTTTGGCGATTTTTTTTTCAGAGAAACTGCAAAATAAATCGGGTTTACAAAAAAGGGTGTTTTTCATACATATCAGTGACTGTATACAATATTTTTTTTGAAGCGATTAATTTCAAAATGGCGGCTGTGCAGGGTTTATCTCAAAACTGCATTTTTGAAGTTGGCCGGAAAGATAACTCGCAAGGAACATCCCTCAGGTGACACCCTTCGATTTTGTTGAAATTTGGATATGTTATAAAGCACCGAAAAATAAGCGATACTTATTTTTTTTTATCGGCGGAGAAACGGTTTTAAGGGGTGAAACCACCCCTCGAAAAAAGGCACCTCTAGGGGTATTATAGCAGTTTCACACACAAGGAGTCCACCGATTTTGATGAAACAAAAACGAAAATTCTTCTAATCCGAAGGAATGAAAAATCCACTATAGTGACATTACAACAAAAAATTGAGGGGTGAACCACCCCTATATTTGCTTTTTCGAGGGGTGGTTTCACCCCTTAGAACCGTTTTTCCGCCGACAAAAAAAAATACGTATCGCTTACTTTTCGGTGCTTTATAACATATCCAAATTTCAACAAGATCGAAGGGTGTCACCTGAGGGATGTTCCTTGTCAGACAATTTTCAACCGATTCACTTGAAATGTTGAATATATCTTGAAAAATACATTGTCTATGAAAATACGTAGGATTTTTTTTACATTTCATACTTCATTTGTTATTAACAATTATCTGACGAAATTTTTCACCATTGCTGGCCTTGGAAAACCTTCATTGGCCGGACCGCAGCCGAATCCGTAACGATTATCTTGTCATCCACACGGCCGCACACATCCTTGATTCATTTGAAATTTTTCACCTTCCAAAAATTTGCCTAAAAAATCGTCAGATAATTGTTAATAACAAATGAACTATGCAATGTAAAAAAAAAATCCTACATACTTCCATAGACAATGTATTTTTCAAGATATATTCAACATTTCAAGTGAATCGGTTGAAAACTGTCCGAGTTACGTTTCCGGCCAACTTGAAAAATGCAGTTTTGAGATAAACGCTGCACAACTGCCATTTTGATATTAATAGCTTCGAAAAAATTATTGTACACAGTCACTGATATGTATGATAAACACCCTTTTCTGTAATCTCGATTTATTCTGTAGTTTTTCTGAAAAAAAAAATCCCCAAAAAGCCTATTTTTTCGGCCTCTAGAGTGGCCTAAGGCCTTAATTTTCGTTGTGTTCCAGTGATGCAAACTTCCACATCATAGGTCCGTGAGGAAAGAGTGTTTACATATACATAGATATGGGTCCTCTTCATGGACGATATGCACACACACACACACACACACGTTGTTCAATAAACTCCAACGGACGGATTCTCGTATGCGCGCAATTTTCAACTATTGAGGAAGCCGCGTCATAATACGCGAAACCGTATTCGTGCCCATTTGCTCTCTCGTGCTACATCGTTAGTGAGCTCTCGCAGCAAACAACCATGGGGATCAGGAGCCTCTTCACCTCTGTATAAATATATAAATCTACTTATCTATTTATTGCTCTCCCTCTCTCCCTCTCTTTTTCTCTTCCCTCTTTCTCTCTTCTCTCTTTCTCTAGATAGAAACCGAATAGCTCAGCGCAAATAGCTCTTTACATATATCGGCACCGATCGATAGCAGACGATTCGGCGTATCCTGTCCGGTTTATCACACACAGCAGTGTGGGTTACAGCCTGCTGTCTCCTAATAGTCAATGTGTATAAATATACATAGTGCAATGTCTCCTGACCGAAATTCTCATTCGACACGTCCTGAATCCATGTATTTGGAACACCCATGAGCAAAGAAACGCATTATGTTCAACGTTTCTTGAACTCGGAAATTTATCGTACGAGACGATGATGCAACATGTTGAAATTTATGTCTGGGCACGGGGCAATCGTTACGGGCGCAATCGCAGTCCGATAATCAAGCAACGTTATTATCGACCGTGTTGCGAAGCGAGATTAAAGAAGAAGAAAAAACGCTCTCGACTTTTCACTACTCGATTGAGGAACATGTATTTTAGCCGGGCGAAACTTTCCACTGTGCTCCTCGCGGTTTTTGAAGTATTTTGTGCCATTTTCGCAAAATTCGCGATTATAATAATAAAATAATAACGCGATTCGTTATTATTGTTTGAACGAAAAATAACAAAATAATAACGCGTTTCGTTATCATTGTTCGAACGAAAAATAACAAAATAATAACGCGTTTCGTTATTATTGTTCGAACGAAAAATAACAAAATAATAACGCGTTTCGTTATTATTGTTTGAACGAAAAATAACAAAATAATAACGCGATTCGTTATTATTGTTCGAACGAAAAATAACAAAATAATAACGCGTTTCGTTATTATTGTTCGAACGAAAAATAACAAAATAATAACGCGATTCGTTATCATTGTTCGAACGAAAAATAACAAAATAATAACGCGTTTCGTTATTATTGTTCGAACGAAAAAGAACAAAATAGTAACGCGTTTCGTTATTATTGTTCGAACGAAAAATAACAAAATAATAACGCGATTCGTTATCATTGTTCGAACGAAAAATAACAAAATAATAACGCGATTCGTTATTATTGTTCGAACGAAAAATAACAAAATAATAACGCGATTCGTTATTATTGTTTGAGCGAAAACTAATAAAATAATAACGCGATTCGTTATTATTGTTTGAACGAAAAATAACAAGATAATAACGC
>OY723396.1:17137989-17220489 GCA_963210295.1 Ophion ellenae | reverse complement strand
AAACTCGTTTTACTTGCAATTAGTAAAAACTAGTTCTGACTGAACGCCTTCGTTACATGTAGTTTTTTTTTCTAGTGAAAGCTAGAATTTGTGTTTAGAAACCCAAACAAACCTAAACTTCGACCCCATCCTGGAAACAATTATAGCTGATTCATTTCGTTAGGACTAGTTTTTCCTACTTAAGACGAGTTTTAACTGACATTCAAATTTATTTATCAGCCAATTTTAGTTTTTCACTGGGAAAATTACTCGTAACGAAGGCGTTTATTAAAATGAACTACAAAACTAAATATCTCGGATCACAACCGAATATTTGGTAGTGATCCGAGATATTTAGATTTGTATTTTATTTCGATAGATGACCTTGAATGACCTTGAACGACTTTGACCCCCTAATGTTTTTTATGCGGCTTGAGATGCTCCACAAGACGGTTGAAGAAAAAATGTACTATTCCATTTAAAAAAGTGGAGGTGACCTTGACGTAGCTTCAGCGCCTCCACCGATAAGAAAATAGGGTGGTCTAGTATGATGGCCTTCTCGAACACTGAAACTTTTGTCTTAAACATTTTTGGATATTATCAATAGTTTGCGCGGTATTGCTCTGTAACACTTTATGTGCCTCACCCTGTATATGTAGTCGGTTAAGTACTGTAACTTTGAGGAGTAAAGGTTGTTGCCATCAACTTGCACTTGAAGTTGTCCCTAGATATTTCATTCGGAGCGTTCATCATCACTATACAAAAGTTTTTCGCATTTACCTCCCTCTCTTTCTCTCTCACTCTCTCTCACTCTCACTCTCATTCCTTACTCTGAGTACGGAATGATGCGGGTTGAACGATCTATGCTCGTGCACGAAACGCGTTACACGCACCATAACGCAATTTATTTAATTTGAGGAGAATCCGTTTGACCCGTAGAGGCTCATAATACGAAACAATGGGGAAAATTTAAATTGGCTCGAATAAAGCATACTTTAAGGGGTTAGGCTACTGTGACGAGCCGAAAAGCAAGGTTATTAAAAATATATATATATTTTGACGGAATAAGCAAGATAATTGAAAAAAAGTTTGGACATTTGTTTTTATGTACATTAGGGGTCGTCCATTAATCACGTGCCGCTCAAATTGGGGGTGGGGGGGGGAGGGGGGTTGCGACATATCACGTGTCTTTTTTTGTACCTGCGCGGACAATGCTATTTAAATCTATATTATTTCGTTTTTCACCATAGAATGCCGTACTCTCTATCGCTTCCGTCTTACATTTCTTAAAAACATACACGTGATGTTGTGGTCGGGGGGTCTAGCCTAGAATCTCACCACATACACCATGGGGCAGGGGGGGGGCTCAAAATGACCTGAAAACGTCACGTGATTAATGGACGAGACCCCTATTAACAAAGTTGTGTACTAAATTTCTTTAAAAAAAAATTAATGATTAACGAAGTTATTAACAATATCGTGAAGTACCTTTGAGCGTGAGGGGCTCTACGGTGTACTTGATTTTGGCCACTCGGTTGATCTGACGCAAGAAAAACGATTTTTTTTTTCGTCAAATAGATAATATTGGTTAAGACTTGACAGAGCTTTTTTTGTGATCGTGTTTCAATCATGAGAAAATAATTTTAGAATTTTTTGTTGACTTTTCGAGGACATATGACAAGGTTATTGTTAATAGCTGATGGAAAAAAATCGTTAAGAAGGAAAACGTCGGTCAAGACTAAATTACTATTGCACTAAATGAGTGTACTTAATTTCAAGTCAATCCGTTTATTAGATGTCGATGTTCATTAAAAATCGTGTATACCGGGGGTTCCCAAACTTTTTCGGTATGCGAAAAAATGTTCGCGAAAAAATACTTTACGGATTTAGTACACCCTCGCGACGCCGATAGAGCCACCCAGGGCCCGATTTAGAGGTCTGGAGGCCTTGGGGCAACAAAGGAGTGGAGCCCCCCCCCTCCAAATTATTTTCCAAATAAAATGAACAATTTTTTTCACTCGAGTTTTTCAATAAATAATTTATTGTGAAACCAAGTAGATTCTCTTAGCATTTAACAAACATATATAAATATAATCGAAAACGTGAATTATCTGAAATCAAATTTTAGTGTTAACGAACGGAACCTTCCAGCTCCTGAAGTAAATCACTCCAATGCTCAGGAGCTATAGCTTTGATAGATGGTTTTGTCCCATCGTGGTTCGCAGCCCATTTTTTATAATTTTCATTTTTGAAAATGAGCGCTCTCCAGTGCAATTCGACACCATTAAAACCAAATACATTCTCAATGCAATTTGGAGGTTTGGGAATGTAGCTCTGAAATTTTGTTCTTCGAGAATTTGGTAGTAAAATAGCTCCGGAGATTGGTGTTTTCCATAGTCCTCTTTGTACACGTCGATCAAAGATACAAATTGAACCAACTCATTACCAAGACTAGGTTCTAGAACAGCGAAAAAAAATATCAAAGGGGAAGTTGTTTACTAGTGTTTACTAGTTTACTCGTCGGAATTTGAAAGATTTTCTTTTCCGAAGTCATTATTGTGGGGGCCCCTCTTTTGTGGAGGCCCCGGGGCTGTAGCCCCGGATGCCCTCCCCTAAATCCGGCCCTGGAGCCACCGCGTAATGTTCTGATGTTGATGACCTTTTTTTTAGGTCATTGCTTACCCCTGGCACCCCCTGTGATTCCCCCCGTGGCGGCGGGTGGAGTCCCTGGGCGTTGCCATACGAGGTTAGGTGCAGTGATGGAGGGCGAGGACCTGAAAAAAGGGGGCACCAAAAATGCCAAAAAAATCGAACAAAAATATGCAAAAAAGAAAACAGCATCATCAGCCACAATAGCCGCTCATCTTTTTTTAGGTCCGCGTTCCTATTGAAGGGGCGCGGACCTACCAGGCACCAAAGACCTAAAAAAAAGTCATCAAAATGCAAAAATGTATAACATGAAGAATGACGTACGGTTGCTGCTGATATTCATGCGGACAGCGTCGCGACGCCCCTGATCTCTCTCCGGGACGGCCCAGGGCGTCGCGATGCCCAGTTTGAGAACCTCTGGTCTACACCATTTGAAAAACATAGTTCCGAGTAAACACGCACTTAAAGTTTTACTAGCAATTTGATCGCTGTAATCATAAGTTTACCTTTAACCTGCGATCCCTGCATCACACGTTGGAGCTCCCTCTTCAATTTGAGTTGCCTCAAGCGGGTATCTTTTTTTTTAATTTCCCAGTACCCTAACCCCCTGAAACATGTACATTATACCCCTAGAATATTATACATAAACAATTAATATATTATCGTTTATAATTAATATTATTGTTTATATATATGAGGTATTCCACGTGAATCCGGTGGACTTTCTCCCGGACCCCGCCAATTCGATTTATTTTTTGCTTATATGATTCCATTGACTCTAAAAGACACCCTGATTTTTGTTTACATTTTTCGAAACAACCCTTAGCAAAAAAAATTCTCCCAAAAAAACTCCCTGATTTAAAAATCTGAAGAAATTCCCAAAAATGCGTGATTATATGTAAAAATTTTCAAGCTATCACCCGTAGTGGAAGTACGATTTTTCTGTGCTTTCTGGGCGGCAGTTAACGTTTAAAAAAATCCGAAAAATTCAAGAACCGCTTACTTCGGGCGGATACAAATATTTTGATACTCACAATGCATTTTTTGACCATTTTTTAATAACCAAATCACAATCGTGGACCTTGAACAGTTAGCAGTAAAATTTTTGGATTTTTTTTTAACGATAATCGCTCAGAAAGCACAGAAAAAATTATACTTACATTGCGGGTGATAGCTTGAAAATTTTCACATATAATCACGCATTCTTGGGAATTTTTTCAGATTTCTAAGTCGGGGCGTTTTTTTCAGAGAATTTTTTTTTCTCTAAGGGTTGTTTTGAAAAATGTAAAAAAAATTCAGGGTGTCTTTTAGAGTCAATGGAATCATATAAAAATGAACAAATCGAATTGGCGGGGGTCAGGAAAACGTGAAATTCACGTGGAATACCTCATATATATATATATATATATATGAGGTATTCCACTTAATCCGGTGGACTTTTTTCCTGACCCCCGCCAATTCGATTTATTCATTTTTATCTGATTTCATTGACTCTAAAAGACACCCTGAATATATATATATATATGTGTATATATATATTAAATTTCGAATATTATATGTATTATTACATACATTCGACATATAATTATATAATATTTTATGTAAATTTTATGTATATAAACATACTTCTCTGACGGTTACAACTTCGCGAACCACGTTACATAACACAAATGTAGCTACACTCAACTTTTTGTCAGCGAGAGAGAGAGAGAGAGAGGGAGGGAGAGAGAGAGAGAGAGAGAGAGAGAGAGAGAGAGAGAGAGAGAGAGAGAGGCCGCGTCGACGAGGTTCGAAAATAAGTCGCGTGAACGGATAAAAACTCGTCGCTTCTACATTTTATCACCATTACTGTTGACAAACAGTAACATCGGTTAGTTTACTTTGGCTGCTCCCAACCACTATAATATAGCCACTCGACAATGATGTCTTGTGTGTCGCTAGGGGCCACTTTTCCACAGTGAAACGATGAACCAGATACACGCTCCGGCGCGGGGCAATTGATCGCGAAGCTGATAGACACCCGGCGCTCAAGATATGACCAAGAAGTCAACAAATAACAGTTTTAAGGCACGCCGGAAAGTAATGAAATTCATAGGAGGGAACGTGGTTTGGTAAAAAAAAAATAAGAAAAGAGAACAAATTTTAAAAAATAAGTAAAGAGAAAAAATTGAAAAATAAGTCATGGGCAAAATCTGAAAAATTAGTAATGGAAAAAATTGAAAAAATGAGTAACGGGAAAAATTAAAAACTGAGGGAAAGGAAAAAAATTGAAACAACTAAAGGGAAGAAGAAAAAGCCCTGAATTTGAGGGGGGGGGTATATATTATTTGTTTTCGTTTAGAATTTCAGGGGGTGCGAACCAATTAAAAAATAAGTAAAGGGGAAAATGAAAAACTGAGTGAAGGGGAAAAAAATTAAAACAACTAAAGGGAAAAAGAAAAAAAGCCCTGAATTTGAGGGGGGGGGGGGGGTATATATTATTTGTTTTCGTTTGGAATTTTAGGGGGTGCGAACCAATTAAAAAATAAGTAAAGGGAAAAATGAAAAACTGAGTAAAGGGGAAAAAAATTAAAACAACTAAAGGGAAAAAGAAAAAAGCCCCGAATTGGGGGGGGGGGGATATATATTATTTTTTTTCGTTTGTAATTTTTGGGGCTGCGCAATTATTTTTTCTGATTTGAGTTTTGGCATGTTGGCTCGCAAAATTACAGCCTAGGGTTACGTGTTTATCGGCGTGGCGTTCGAAAAGCTTCACTCGCTCTAACCTTCCATCAGTCATATATATATTCACACACACACAATTGGCGTTTGGAGTAATGAAAATGGTACGGTGAGACGAGCAAATAAACTTGTGAATTATTGCCCGTTAGTGAACACACGCAATGTGTGCGCTCTGTAAGAATTAGTGCGTCTCACGTCGTCGTTGACTTATTCACCGGTGAGTAAGGGAGAAAGAGAGAGAGAGTGAGAGAGAGAGAGAGAGAGAGAGAGAGAGAGAGAGAGAGGCACGTGAAATCACCTTCGGCAGAATCCGAGAACTGTTGAATGAAAACTAATATTAGTTATTCCGAGATGCGAGCTCTGCGATACCTGTCATTCCTATAATTTTTATTTCACGTCGAAGTAGAAATTGCGTCACGCTTATGCGTGTATATATACCGTTCCGGAGCGTGTCCAATAAAGCGCGTATGCGCTATCCACCGTCTCGCGGTAATTGTCTAATGAGCGACGCGTTATAGACCGAGGGCGAGAGAGAGAGAGAGAGAGAGAGAGAGAGAGAGAGAAGCTAGAGGAGAGAACGAGCACTGCGCTGTGTGCCGTTCCACACAATCATCTCGTATGTGCTAGCTCTCACCGCCTTTGGACGACACTACTTGTAACATGATTTCGTATCGGGTCGCACGTCGAAGGCGATTAATCTGGAACGTTTCGGTGGTGTCCGGAATTGGCCCCTTTTTTGCGGACCGATCCCGCAGTTGTATTGGCTTTGTCCTCGTTGTTCGAATTTGAGCGCTATAAAAACACGCGTGGGATAATTTATACAATACAGGTGTGTGTGTGTGTGTGTGTGTGTGCCTGTTTGGGTTCAATGTCCACACACACACACGCTCGCGCGCGCTCACACACACACACACACACACACACACACACACACACACACACACACACACACACATACACACATGTGTATATGTATATATGAAAGTGAAGAACTCCACGAGGTTTACGATATTTGCACGATGTGGAACGTGCAATTGCCTTTAAAATAAAGTTTAAATTCAAACGAATGCAATATGTAAGTGATCTAGTCTCATGCGCTTAAAAAGTTCAAACTTCCTTTCTCTCTCTCTCTCTCTCTGTCTGTCTACCTTGTGGTCGGTTTTTGATATTATATGTACATACGCACCTACATCAAAACATACATATATAAATACATGCATAGGCCCCCCACACAGGCATATATATATATATATATATATATATATATATATATATATATATATATATATATATATATATATATATATATATATATATATATATTCAAAGGTTCAATGTCATCAAATGCTGTGCAGTTTCAGAGGCCACGTTATTGCTTGGGTAACGTTTTCAAGGCCACATGGTGCTCAGAAACTCCATAAGTTACACACACACACACACACGCGCGCACACACACACACACACACACACACACACATATATATATATATATATATGAGGCGTTCCATACCATGTCGAACGGTCAAAAAGTTGTCCACTCTCAAAAAAATTGAAATTTTGTCAAATTATTTAATTATATGAAAAAAAAACAGTGTAAATTTTTTCAAAATGTTTGGATCGCATTTTCTCGATTTTTTCAAAATATCAAAATTTTCAAAATACCGTTATATCTCGTGAGCATTTGATTTAACAGAAAAATGTTTAAGACAAAAAGTAGCAATTTTACATGAACTTTGTGAAAAAATTTCGTTTTGAATTTTTTGAGTTTCAAAAATGCTCATTTTCACCGAAATTATACAAAATTTTTTTTTTTTGGTCGGTATGTCACTTTTGATTTTTCCCAAAAAATTCCAGAAAATACTCTGAAGGATGTACAGTAACACGTATTTTTTTCAGAGTGGCTCGATTCGTTGTTCCAAAACGGTGCTTTGTTTTATTATTATGAGATATTTTTGTAACTCTTTGTAAAAAATAGTTTGTAACAAGGCACTCGAGAAACGACGAAGAAAATTCAAAGGAAGCATATGACTGCTCTGCTTGGCTCACACCGTGCAACCTAGTGTAAAAAAATCAAAACACACTGAGAACTCTGATAGTATCTTGGCATGGAGGGGGAATGTTGACAAACTGAAGGATGTAGAAGGCATTAGACGGCGCATATATATATATATATATATATATATATATATATATATATATACACACATTCAATTATGTGTCGTAAAAATTAAACATCGGCCGGTTTTAGTTTTTATTAAATCATATATATTAATTTATATAACGGTCATACGAGGAGTGCTGAATGGGAATCTAACAGAACTGTGTATCATACGTCGATTTTTCTATTTTGCTCCAATCCTGTTGGATTTCTTGGTCGACTTTTGTCCTCGATCTATCTATTATCCTTTCCATGTCTCCTATATCATCGTTTGCAATCGCTCTCCATATGTTTCCCTCTCCAATTTCCTCCATTGCGGATTACGAGATATGCATGAGGTTACACAAAAATTATTCTCTCAGATTATTGTCATGCCGCTATCGAAAGAAGAAAGGCTCCGTAGAAAAAGAGAAGATGAAAAACGGAGATACGACGGGCTTGAGGAGGATTCCGCAGGGGGGTAGAAGATGAAACAAAGAGAGCGAGATCAATATCGAAAGAAAAAGAAGAAGAAGATATTAATAAACCAATAAAAACTTGATAGGGAAAAGTTTGCATCGTTCCTTTGGCCCCATTGGCGTAGCTACGGTGGGGCAGGGTGGGGCACTCGCCTCACACCCCCTGGCTCATGTAGTCAAGCGAAAAATATATGACAATAAAATTACATGATTTGAATATTGACATTCTAAAAATAGTACAAAATTAATACAGTATAGTAGTGGAACTACGCGTAGGTAATTTTACTTTCGAGAATTCCAAATAAACCACCTTAAGGTAGTCCTATCGCCAGGCTTTAATCCATAGGATTTTCATAATTTTTTATTGAGCTTCACTAAATATATTAATAATCTTCTCTGTAAAATTTCAAGGTCGTTTATCGACCTAATTACAGGGAAAAGATATATTGAAATTGCGGATTTTTGTGACGGAATTCCGAGACGACATACAAAAACCCAATTGCCGGTCGCTACAAAAGTGTATATAATAATGGGAATCTTGTAGTAGTCCAGTGCTCTCAGAAAAAAGTACGCTTATTGACCTAATTTTTATGTAATATAAAGTTTAATTTGAACTTCCGGTATTGGATTTATTGCCACTTTCTACGATAAAGAGACGTGACAGCAAGGCAACAGCTGACTGTAGTCCTAACCTCATCTCACTCATTCGAATTTCCACACATATTTCATTTCAAATCGACATATTTCGCCGTCACAAATTTTCCACGCTTTTACCAGTCGTGGCCCGAATACAATGCTTTATATTTCCCGCATCTGACATTGATTTGACAGATCGACGTTGAAAAGCATGGAGGTTAAACTCGCCTGGTTGAATGAAAAGAGACGGACATAGAACCAATATTGCCAAATATCAAACCTCGAAATACTGCGCGAGTCGTTGGAATAACTATTTTTTCATTTTTCTAATTAAATGCGAACATTAATTAAACAGTTTACACATGGAAAATTTAGTTGTTACAATTTTTTTGGCATATGTTAAAAATATAAATTGTACAAGTCTCAAGTATGATCAGTGGTACGACTAGTGTGAAGCGATAGGACTACCTTACACCGGCTTTGAACTGTCCATCGGCTATGTATTTTTATTATTATTATTATTTTACTTATGTACACCTATTACGCCGTGATGGCTGGGCCGATTTAAATGATTGTTTCTTTCCTGTATAGACAAACATGGTGATACGGCCCCATGGAAATATCATGCACATCTGCCAAGTACTTTTTTCAAAAATCTGAAAAAAAAACTCATTATTGCAGCATGTTTCTCTACATCTGGGCCCTAATTCACAACTTCGCGAATCCTTGTTTTGAAACCTTGCCGATTTGTATGTAGATGACACCGATCCACGTGATATGCGAGTGGCGCGACCGTCTGTCCTACAGAATTCAGGCCCAGCGCCCAGTCAAACGAAATGTCATAAATGTTTTGAGTGACATACAAGTCAGTCAATAGAGTATGCTAGCTTCATACGCCAGATGTGGATAAATAAAGACTAGTTGAGTAGTTTGGTAATTTGACTGTGGAGATATTATTAGGAACACAACAGTACGTGCTGAGCAATTTAACAAGTTGCTCTAGTCGTATCTATGCAACTGACAAGGAACATCCCTCAGGTGACACCCTTCGATTTTGTTGAAATTTGGATATGTTATGAAGCACCGAAAAGTAAACGATACGTATCGTTATCGGCGGAAAAACGGTTTTAAGAGGTGAAACCACCCTTCGAAAAAATGAATCTCTAGGGGTAATATAGCAGTTGCACACACAAGGAGTCCACCGATTTTAATGATACAAAAACGAAAATTCTTCTAATCCGAAGCAATGAAAAATCCACTATAGTGACATTGCAAAAAACATTAAGGGGTGAACCATCCCTATATTAAGGGGTGGTTTCACCCCTTGAAACCGTTTTTCCGCCGATACAAAAAATACGTATCGCTTACTTTTCGGTGCTTTATAACATATCCAAATTGCAAGAAAATCGAAGGGTGTCACCTGAGGGATGTTCCTCGTGAGTAAATTGATCTTGTAAAATTAACCTTTCGAGTGCAAGCAATGAAAAATCCACTATAGTGACATTGCAAAAAAAAAATTAAGGGATGAACCATCCCTATATTAAGGGGTGGTTTCACCCCTTGAAACCGTTGTCCCGCCGATAAAAAAATACGTATCGCTTACTTTTCGGTGCTTTATAACATATCCAAATTTCAAGAAAATCGAAGGGATGTCACCTGAGGGATGTTCCTCGTGAGTAAATTAATCTTGTAAAATTAACCCTTCGAGTGCACACCTCCGCCGACAACCCATAAGTGCATCTTGGGTCAATCTGACCCAAGGCGTTTTTCAAATCGTTGTATACCGGTAAATATGCATTTTTTTCTTTTTTTTTTGTGGAGACGTTTTTCGTAGTGAATTATCCATATTTTATGGCCCTAAATTTATTTTTTGACGAAATCGAAAATGAAATGCCAAAACATCCGTTCAAAGTGGGGCCCCGCGTTTTGCGATACAATCGATGACAGAAAATGTTTGGGGTCAAAATAACCCAGTGTGCACTCGAAGGGTTAAATCAATAAGTACCCAAAAATTATGACCATTACAAACAAATCGTGTATTCGGCACAACTTTATCCCGAATGTTCACATTTTACTGGTTGTCCCGAAATATTTATTATTTTATTGTGAGGATTGCCAAAGTGTACATTTCAACGGCCAACGAAGTGAGCTCAGAGCTGCTATGCTAGAATAGAGAAACGCTTTTTTGAAAAATTATGTAATATGTACTTCGTATCGGCTTTCCTCACTTTGCCCCCCCCCCCCCCCCGCCTTTTTTATGATGATCAATCGCATAACTGAAAAATCAGTGTGATCCATAGGGAATTATATTATATCGATTAGAACTGACGTCAATTGCAATTTTTAAACGAAAAAATGAAATATTTTTGAAATACATTTCGTTGTCCTGCAAAATGATAGTTTCGGGAGCATCAGCCAGGCGTATATAGAGGGTGTCCTGTAATTAATGGATAATCCTGCAGCTGTCGATAGGTCACATCATATCCTACTATATATTGAGATTTCAGTTCAGTGACTTTTTTTCAGTCCCACGGTTTACGAGATGTTAGGCTTTGTTGTTAAAAAAAATCATCTTTTGGTTTTTCCCATGCTATTTCTACAAATGATATGAATCGACAATAACTAAGCAACTTATTTAAGTAATTGGCACGATATGCGCGGTACATGTTTTTCTATACCGCAGCCTATCAAAGTCGGATGTTCGAATTCGTTTGTATGAAAATTCTGCATAGGATCTTTTTTCATAAAGTTTCCTTAACATTTAAAGTTGAAAAGTAGACTTTCCAGATGAAACAAATAACCGAGAGTATTTTTTATAAAAACGGGTAAAAAAAGTCATCATTTGTAAAAATGGTATGCGAAAAACCAAAAGTAGATGATTTTTATCTCGAAAACCGTGGGACTTTTACTAAACTGAAATTCCAGGATATAGTAGGACATGATCTGACCTATCGACAGTTTATGTTTACAACTGTGTATACTATCGGGCAATGCAAAAAACGATTTTTTTTTAATTTTTACACTGTGATGATTCCTTAATTACAGGACACCCTGTACGCGCACGCGTGTGTGTGTGGGTGTGTGCATAAATAAATATATACATATGTGTGTGTGTGTGTGTACACACGCACACGCACACACACACATTTATTAGAGTGGTGCAAATTTGAGCTCTATTTTTTTTCCTTTTTCTTATCATCCAATTATCTTCTTTAACGAAAAAAAAAATTATCGCGAAATCGGTGAGCGGTCGAAAAATATATGGAGGTCGCTCAAGAGCTTCGCAATTTCCAATTTTCGCCATTTTTTTACTCATCCCACTAACAAATTTGATGCTTTGTAAAATTTTCAAAACAATTAATCGTTTTTCTTTAGAAACAGATTTTTCAAAGTGACCTCACCCTACTAACCCAAGAATTATAATCTTTGTTCTCATAAAATAATTCTTTAAAGCTCTTGTCCGTGAACAAAATTATAGGTCCCCCGTTTTATCGGGTTAGAAGTGTGAGGTAAATTAACAAAATCCGTTTCTAAAGAAAAAAAGATTAATTGTTTTGCAAATTTTTAAATTTATAATTTTTATTTATTTATTTATCACACAAACAATGTGTTAAATTTATGAGTGAGAAGAGAAAAGAAATTCGCGACAATTGGCAATTTCGAAGCTCTTGAGTGACCACTAAATATTCATTGGCCGGCTAGAGCTTTCGCGAGCTTAAGGCGGTCCTCTAGTTTCTCGGCTGTTTTTTTACGGCTTTTTCAATAATTTTTTACGGGCAAAGCATCGAAATAATCAATCTCATTGTTTTTGCATAATCTCTATTAACATTTAAATAAGCTTTACAAATTTTTTGAAGTCAAAATATATAATAGAATAAAAGTTATAGTGGCCGACAGGAAGACATCAAGTAAAAGAGGTGCTTGACGGTGACCAAGATTGCGGCTGTTCTGCTTATCTGAAATCAAAAAACCAAACGGCATTTTAATCTTCATATTTAAGACTAGCGATTGAACCAGAGTGAATTCTAAATTACAAAAATTGACTTTTTTATACACTTTTGAAAATTACATTCTATTTTTTACTCATTTTTTCTTAAGTTTTTCGCTCGTGCAAAAAAAACTATCGATGCAATCATGATAATCCTAGTTCAATCGTTGACTTATAACATATTAAAGATGCTGTATAAATTTGAACAAGATCGGTGCAGTAGTTTCTGAAATATCGTGGTCACCGTTTCGAAAAATGGTGTTTCGAGAAAAACGCGTTTGAAAGTATTCCTGCTCCGTATACCTGCTCCGTATACCTGCTCCGTTACAGGGCCGTAACTTGTGAACCACTACGAATATCGAAAAATCCTTTGGCACACATTTTCTACACATGTTGTAGATGTGATTTATGAGAAAAAAAAACGATTTTTCCGACCCGAGAAACTAGAGGACCGCCTTAATTTAAAAATTGCAAAGCGCAAAATTCATGGGTGAGAAAAGAACGAAAGAAAAAATCGATCTTTGAATGAAAACTTGAATTTTTGGGAGGCTTGAGCTACCTCTGAATATTTTTTCACCGCTCGCAGATTTCGCGACAATTTTCTTTTCCTCTAAAAAAGATAATTCGAAGGTGAGAAAAGGGAATAAAATAGAGCTCACATTTAGGCCAACCTAATATATATATATATATATATATATATATATATATATATATATATATATATATATATATATCAATTCTACGTACATAAGCATAGATGAATATCTTCAAATAGTGCATAAGTCTGTATATCGACAAAGCACGGTAGTTGGAGCGCGACTCGAGCGTACGCACCGCTTGCTCTCCGTGTCTCGTGACATCCAAAAGTTGTGGGTTGACGAGCAGCATGTGATCGGCCCTCGTGGTCCCTCTCGGCCGTCGACGCGGCGCTCGCTCACGTTTGCTATTCATAACTCCCGGCATACTCGATGCACACACCCGTAACATGCGCATACGCCGGCACGTTTATTGCGAGTGCTAGTCGGTAGGCAATTTTCTGGCATCGCACATTTTAGCAATAATCCCGACGAGGCGTTGCCAAGATCCGAAGAGGATTCCGTTTCGCTACGCTCGACCCTTTCCTACCGCCGGAACGCCCGCGCCCCTGCCCCCGGCGTTTGTGCTCTCTCGCTGTCGCGATTCGCGTTAAACATGACGGTCCATGATCCAACAAGGTGAAAACTAGCGCCGCATTACGGTAAATAGTGTAACCGTCCAGTTCGCAAGATATACATTGTGGGCCATTAAGGCCTTAGGCCACAGTAACGGGTATTAAATCATGTGCGAATTCAACAATTTTTTTTCGTGTGTAAAGTCATTCACTCATAAAGATAATTACACATCTATTTAGTATGAATATCAAGCTGTTAGAAAATATATATTTTTTTTTCGATGTACAAAATCGCCGACTACTCGAAACTTCTCGAAACAGCTTTTTTTCCAATTGGCGTGATAAATAACTTCATCAATTGTCACTCGATTTACTTCAAATTTTGAAGTTATGTTCCCAATTGCATTTCGCAGAGAAGTACGTACGGAATTTCTGATTAATCGAAAACTTTTCATCTTATGAGCAGTTTATGAGCAGTTATAACGAAATTTTTCACTGAAAATTCATTTCTTAAGTTCAAATACCTACAACTTTTGAATAAAACAATATTTTTTAAATTCCGTACGTACTTCTCTAGGCATTCTGAAGTAGATTGACGAGAATTTTTGTTTTTTGTTCTAGATAAAAAATTGTGGATGCTAAATGTCACGCCGCGGAGCGGAAAAAAAAAGATAACAAAAGAAAATATTAGCAGTCGGCCATTTTGTACATCGAACAAAAAATATATATATTTTTTCTAACAGCTTGATATTCATGCTAAATAGATATGTAATTAATTTTATGAGTGAATCACTTTTTCATACGAAAAAAATTGTTAAGGGGGGATTGTCTTTTTTTTTCGCAAAATTTACCGCTTTTTGGGAATTTTTTTGTGAAGAAAGTATACAACGGAAAACTTGTGAAACTTGGCATATAGTTTTATTGATCTGTTTACTACATACAAAAAATTTTTTAAACAATTTCATCAAAAAATCCGCCTCCCACCCCCCTCGACGCGCGATGGTCCTTTTTTGATGGTGTGCACGATTACAGCCTTCACGTTCATCCTGCAACAAAAACCCAAAAAGCATTTTACTTTAGACACATATAGCTATCGTTCGATGAAGGGAAAAAAAAAATTGACGATTTGGTGACGTTTTGAACTTGAAGTATCGATTTTTCGAAAAAAATTGATCGATTTTTTGTTATAAATACAAAACTATTAAACGTATTGCTTTTTTGCTTCATCAAACGATAAAAGGATGTCAGCTGAGCATTCTGTCCAAATTCGAAGGCAATCGGTTGAATAGTTTTTGAGAAATCGTGCACACCATCAAAAAAGGACCATCGCGCGTCGAGGGGGGTGGGAGGCGGATTTTTTGATGAAATTGTTTAACAATTTTTTTGTATGTAGTAAACAGATCAATAAAACTATATGCCAAGTTTCACAAGTTTTCCGTTGTATACTTTCTTCACAAAAAAATTCCCAAAAAGCGGTAAATTTTGCGAAAAAAAAGACAATCCCCCCTTAAATTCGCACATGATTTTATACCCGTTACCGTTGCCTAAGGCCTTAACCCTTTCAATGCCTCTGAAAATACGGATCTAGGGGTTTTTTGAGTCGCTGATCACGAATATGAGGTCAGATTTTGAAAATTCAAAATGGTGGATCCCATATAGTCGATCCAACTGGGCAATGTAACAATAAAAAACAGCGACCCCGAAACCCCCGAGTACAAAGTTTTAGATGAATCAATAAGTATTTGGAATTTCACGTCCGCCATATTGGATCCGCCATTTTGAATTATGAAAATCTAATGCCAGATTCGTAATCAGCGACCCCGAAAACCCCCGAGTACAAAGTTTTAGAAGAATCAATAAGTATTTGGAATTTCACGTCCGCCATATTGGATCCGCCATTTTGAATTATGAAAATCTAATGCCAGATTCTTAATCAGCGACCCCGAAAACCCCCGAGTACAAAGTTTTAGATGAATCAATAAGTATTTGGAATTTCACGTCCGCCATATTGGATCCGCCATTTTGAATTATGAAAATCTAATGCCAGATTCGTAATCAGCGACCCCGAAAACCCCCGAGTACAAAGTTTTAGAAGAATCAATAAATATTTGGAATTTCACGTCATCCATATTGGATACGCCATTTTGAATTATGAAAATCTAATGCCAGATTCGTAATCAGCGACCCCGAAAACCCCCGAGTACAAAGTTTTAGAAGAATCAATAAGTATTTGGAATTTCACGTCCGCCATATTGGATCCGCCATTTTGAATTTCGAAAACCTAATGCCGGATTCGCAATCAGCGACCCAAAAAAACCCCCGAGTATCAATTTTCATCAAAATTGGTGCAGATGAAAAATGCATGACTGAAAGGGTTAAAGAAATGACAATGTAAGAATAGTGAGAAAAGATGGGATCGTAGGAAAAATTGTTTCGTACGAAAGTTGTTCGGGTTCGAAGGGGGAAGCTTTTGGTGACGGTAAACATTATTTTTCACGTCAACGCGATTACGACATGTGGCAATGTCGTTCAATTTTTCTAATGGAAACGCACAGTTTTTACGTCGTTGACAAACAGCCAAAAATATAATAATATCGGGCGCTATTCAGTCCGTATTCTCGACGTCGCGCTGATCGATTCGAAGCGACGTGCAGGGCGAGCGCTAAAATCGCAAGTGAAAATGTCGTCCGGCGTGGAAAAAACTGCACTCGATTTGTTATTTGCAAAAATCGTTTTTTTTTTGTTCAATAATTATATGATTGAATTTGTTTTATTATTAATAATCCTACTCAACAGCTGGAAACAGATCCATAAAAATAGATATAAGAGGAAATATATATAAAAAATATATAAAAATAATGTATAAATATATAAAAATAAAAAATATATAAAAGTAGATATGGAAAAAATTCCATAGCCGAGATACGATCCTTAAAAAATCATCCCCCCTCCCATCGCTCTTCTACCCCCTCTACCATCTTTCGAACCGCGCCATCTACCGTCTCGGTCTCCCTTCCTGATTTCCTACGTCCAATGGTAAAGAAGCTGTCCGTTGTACCAAAAAAACTGAATTTTTTTTTTTAATACGCCGGCTTTTAGTTTGCTCTCTGTTCCTTCGGGTACAACCGGTCCTTGTGAAGGCTCCCTCTCGCGGGCCACGTGGGCACGAGGTGCTCTTGCGCGAGCCGCGACACGCGCGATGGAGGCTCCTTCGAAAAGGACGAAACTTGGCAGTCGCTTGGTCTAGAGGGGGGGGGGGGGGGGGGGGGTGGAGACATACCGGAACGATTGCTGACTGTGAAACCAAAACTAACGGAAGGACACACAAGGCGGAAAGAGTCTTGCGCCTGTACAAGGGGCCACGATATCGGGAGGGCACTCGCGTTGCTAGGTAGTTGATCGATCGGAATGTTCACTGTAGAAATTCACGTGTGTATATATATATATATATATATATATATATATATATATATATATATATATATATATATATATATTAGGGTCGTCATGTCTCCAAAATCAACGATTGGTTCGTAAAAATCCGAGGACGGTCCTCAAACCAGCTGGATCTGCTGATAGAAAACATTGCGTAGATGCCACGCGTTTAAAATATCATTTTTCACACGCACATATATACTATGTATATTTAATTTTTTATATATACATATGGATCAATGATATTTATAATAATTAATAAGTATATATATGCGTATGGGAAAATTATATTTGAGCTCGCTACATCTACGCAACGTTCGCTATCAGCGAATCTGGCTGTTTTGAGTACGGTCCTCAGTTTTGTTTTACCAACGAATCGTTGATTTTGGCGACAGGACGATTGAAATCATATCCCGTAGTAACCACACCTCGTTTGAGGATCCATACAAACCACGTGCGATTTGGAATCTTGCATTTTCGGAGTACTATTACTTCCGTATAAGTAATCCAAAAGTATTCGATAACCAGTGTTCCTTGAGGCGAATACTATATATCCCAGCAATACAATGTTGATGGTTTCGAATGCGAAAAATAATATTTATTTGGTGAAATTACGTGAGAATCGAAGCAAAAATTTACAGAGAGCCACGAACGAGACATTTTAGGTGGTGAAAATTTGCACCTGTGCAAATTGGTAACTACGGGATATAAATATGTTTACATTTATCCAAAGGCCATTTTGAAGACATTTGGGTTTACATAATGTCAAGTATGGGAATTGGCTACTATGAGGACGGTCTATCGGCATCAACGTCCCCTATATATATGTGTGTGTGTGTGTGGGAGGGGTTGCACGTGTTGCGGTATAGATATTCTGTAGAATGTACTCCAGTACAGCCTGGGGAATCTCGGTGGTAGCTGCCAGACTTCCAGTATTCCATTATATGCTCATATACGTACGTAATTCCGAGTCTAGACGCTCTCCTGTCCTGCAACACTATCTGGTGTTCACGTGAAGTTTGCTTCTCTCTCTCTCTCTCGCCTCCTCTTTCTTGCCTACTCTTAGACCCCCAAGACTTTTGCACATACTGACGTGATTTTTTTTTTTACATCCCCCGGCTGTTCGCCGTCATTCTTACGCCATCGCGAAGAGCGAACAGCGGATTGGCAAAAAATAAGAAGACTCTGGGTGGTTGGGATGACTCGCTTGAGAGAATTACGCTCTCTAGTACACGCTGAGCCGATTTTAGTTTTCACTTGCTCGATGACTCTGGTTGCAATGATATCTCCAAAGGACTTTCGTGTTGATTTGGGTTCGTCATAATTGGACATTGTCCATTATCCATACCGATCGTTCAATTCGATCGATCGGTATGGAATATTTCAATAGGTCGGAGGGTGGAGGGGGGTGGGGGAGGGTGGGTGATTTTTGACACCGTTGAGACGATACGTCGAGTCTTCGAAGCCCGCGAACTCGGCTGCCTCCTAGATACCGGTCAATCGTGTCAGGAGAACACGTTCGCGAGACCCCGTCTGGCTTCCCAATAAGCTCCACGCCCTAATGCTTCGGTTACTCTTACCGTGATGATACAGCGACGCTTCATTAAGCGGGTCATCCGGCAGTCCTACGACATCTGGGGCGCTAAATTTTGACCACGTAACATCGTAGTTTTGGCCGAAAAGAAAGACTTTTTCAAGAGTAAAAAAAAAACGATTTTCGATCAAATAAGGTCGATTTTTGATCATTGAAAAATCGAGCAATTGAAACAAGTCAGTTTTGCGCGTAGGGTTTGTTTCCCAAACGCAAACAAACCCATTAAAGCCTAAACAGCTCAAACAACACGAAAAATCCAAACGAATCCTGGAAAAACTACCCCCGGCAAAGTGTAAAAAATCTAGGGATTACATGCAATGAATAAGTCAGCTAAATATTATACATATTTTCACCAAATTAACTTTACAAATGAAACATTAATACATCCGAATTAATGACGTCGACTTATTCATTCGGATATACATTTAAAAACTGTGGTTGGTGTCTTTGGGGGGCAACCGCCCCCTCCACCCCTGCAAGGGGCTCTGCCCCTTGACCCCGCCGGGGGTTTGCACCCGCAGGACCCCCCGCGCTCCAGTAGCAAACACTTTCCTCAGAGCCAGGGGTTGCTCACCTCTCCCCCCCCCCCAATCGACGGACACATTCCCCGGTTACATACACGTGCACACCTCATTCATGCACACACACGCAAACATGTTGATCTAAAATCGACCTTATTTGATCGAGAAACGATTTTTTTTACTCTTGGAAAAGTGTTTCTTTTGGCCAAAACTACAATGTTACGTGGTCAACATTTGGCGCCCCAGATATCGTAGAATCCCCGGTCATCCCACGTGACAGCTATTTTTTTCCGCTTTTTTTTTGGATTTTTTTTTATGAACCCGTACAACGCACGATTTTTTTATTTTACCACGCGCTTATTAGAATTTTTACAGTCCCTCGGAATGTTATCGAACAAAAATAACGAGTTGAATGGACTTTACACTGGTCGGAAGACACTCGTGTGTGAAAAAAAAAAGTTGGTTGACGGCTGCCATGATTCCGGAGGTTTTGCTCATCCGAAATCTAAAAATTAAACTGCATTTGAATTTGTAGACCTGAGGCTATCGCCAAACCAAAGTAAAGTAAAAACATCGAAAATCAAATTGTTGGCACGGTTTTAAACGTTAAGTTTCAAGTTTAGTCATTTTTGTCCGACTTTTTCGGCTTAAAAAACTATGACAGATGTCAGAAATATTCTAGTTTGGGTGAGAACTATAGACGTGCTGAATGTACCATAAAAAATTGAGCGAAATCCGTTCAATAGTTTTCGAGATTACATGGAAGCGAATTTTAAGGGGGGATTGTCTTTTTTTTTCGCAAAATTTACCGCTTTTTGGGAATTTTTTCGTGAAGAAAGCATACAACGGAAAACTTGTGAAACTTGGCATATAGTTTTATTGATCTGTTTACTACATACAAAAAATTTTTTAAACAATTTCATCAAAAAATCCGCCTCCCACCCCCCTCGACGCGCGATGGTCCTTTTTTGATGGTGTGCACGATTACAGCCTTCACGTTCATCCTGCAACAAAAACCCAAAAAGCATTTTACTTTAGACACATATAGCTATCGTTCGATGAAGGGAAAAAAAAATTGACGATTTGGTGACGTTTTGAACTTGAAGTATCGATTTTTCGAAAAAAATTGATCGATTTTTTGTTATAAGTAAAAAAATATTAAACGTATTGCTTTTTTTGCTTCATCAAACGATAAAAGGATGTCAGCTGAGCATTCTGTCCAAATTTGAAGGCAATCGGTTGAATAGTTTTTGAGAAATCGTGCACACCATCAAAAAAGGACCATCGCGCGTCGAGGGGGGTGGGAGGCGGATTTTTCTATGAAATTGTTTAAAAAATTTGTTGTATGTAGTAAACAGATCAATTAAACTATATGCCAAGTTTCACAAGTTTTCCGTTGTATACTTTCTTCACAAAAAAATTCCCAAAAAGCGGTAAATTTTGCGAAAAAAAAGACAATCCCCCCTTAACGACTTTGAATATAGAAAAATCATTTCACGTGCAAATTCTAGAAATGTTATAGGAGGAATTGGAGCAAAAAAAACTTGCAGCATGTCAGTGACATTGTTTTTACTAATTTAAAAAAAAATGAATTAATAAAAAAAAACAGCGAGAATTAGTTATCTCTACTCAAAATCCTATTCCAGACTTCAAGCTGTGTTTCTGCGAAAGATTCATCGAAATTGATTTAGGAGTTCTCAAGTTATAAGCGAACAAACACAAGCATCTTACAATTTTATTAAATGTACCGCGTAAAACAATCTGCCAAAAATAATTCTCGGTCTTCGCACATGAGATATAGAAATATTTCAATATTGATTCAGTCTCGTGATACGCCCGCGAGACAGTCTCCGATCCTCCGTATAACGAGCACTCTCGTTGGTCAACCTGTCCGCGATCTATCCACATGATGAGACAGTCCGAGTTCATTCCCGCATCAGAAGCATCGTGTGTGCACGCGCGCGGAATAGTAAAAATGATTTTTCGTGCAATTCTCGGGCGCGCTGTATCCCGCGAGAAACAGAGAAACCCTAGTGTGAGATGAAAAGACGAGAATGGGAAAGAACGAGCAGGGAGGAAGAAAAAAAGGAACGGATTTGGGCTCGATCCAATAAACTAATGGCCCATTCACTCCAACTTTGCTATTCTCTCTCGCAATTTTTCCCCGATGGGTGTATATACGCGTCGCATGTACAATCTCATTAACGCAAAATCCACTCGCGTGGGTCGGCGCGCCGAGAATTCGAGCGGAATCTTTGCCGATTTATTAACGATCATTGAAGCTGTATTTCTCTTGTCGTGATACTTCCTCGCATGTGTGACACAATGATTCGTGCAGATGGTGCACTTCTGCCAAAGTAACTAGTCCGTACCATTTTTCAAGGACCCCTGGACACTGGCAATCCTTATATAATCCTTTTTCCCCCCACCGCTCGCGATACTTTTCCGCTTTGTTCTCGTGACAGTGATTGAGAAGCAAAAAATAATTCATGAAAATTGCATTCAGTGGGAATGTCGGGCCGTCGCACGTAGGGGTGTTTCTGCTAATTAGGGGGCCAAAAATGGAATTCATTAAATTTGTCCCAGGTGAAAAAATTGCTATCTGGGACAATTGCTGCTAATTCAATTTACTATTTCGACAACATATCGTTTGTTGGTTATCTACTTGCTAAGGTAGTAGATGAGTGTATACATACGATTGCTCGCGTTTCCTGCACTGAAAAAATAATATCATTGATCCAATATCATTGGGGTTATTGAATGCAATTTCGTTGATCCAATTGTAAAATTGTTCGTGTAAATAATCGGATTTATTAGTCCAAACAAAACGCTATTGACTTTAATAACATGATAAAATTAAAAGTTTTTTCTTCATTCAAAAGATATACTGTCAGAACAATGTATTATTGAAACGATCTAAAAAATGATCGCGAACAAATTACATAGTTTTGAATGCATTTTTTGCAACGAACAAAAAAGCTTTTCAATTCATAACATGAATATTGTTGATTCGAGTACAAAAGAAAAATTGAATTTCGCTCGTTTGATTAAGATAAAATTTCTATTGAGTAAATATGTTAGTTTAGTTTTTTAACCATATCCGCTATTGATTTTCAAGTACATTATTCGTTAAAATATTAATATGCTATTTTGATTGAAAAATATTAAGGAAATGTCTAAATTGGTTAAAAAATTATGCGAAAAAAATTGTTTCTTGCGCATTTGGTTGAAAAAAATCAACCAAGCTTCCCAAGTTTCTCGTAAGCGCAGCGCGAACCGAAAATCTACTTAAGGTAGTACCTCCACAGAAGAGTTGAATTAAGAAATGGTTGAAATTTGACATATACGTTATTTAATACATTATCCAAACATCTGTGCAATTTGAATAAGTTTGACCACCCCAAACCTGAGATATTTACACTTAAAGTTGGCTTGGTTTACACGTAACAAATGCGTTATGATGGGCAAACAGAGCATCATTAATTCTACCGTCAAAACTAAAATTAAGAAATTGATAAAAAACGAGGATAAGCTACAGTAAGATATCACGAATAATGTGAAAAAAAATGAGAATAATTCACCATCTAATTTCCAAGATATAACCATGAGAAGCCTTCACAATTTTGGTGCAAAGCCTGGCAAAGCCTGGAAAAAAAACAATTGGGGCAAAGCCGGGACAGTCCCGGCAAAAAGTTTACCGGCAATGGTCGATCAAAAACACAATACAAAATATATTTTACGGCAATAAATGATATCCATCGTATTATCTACTAGTACCGAGTCAATATTGCGTAGTTTTTAATTTTATTCATTACCTATTAAACCAATTATCAATCTTTTAAGCATGAACATGATATGTAAACTTTTGGTTGAGATTTTCGCAGAGGAACTACCTTAAACGCCGGAGAAACTCTAAAGAGTATCGCTTCTTGGCCTGTGGCTAAGATCAAACTGTAGTATCTGTTCTTATCAGTTGAATATCTGATATTCTCTCCATGGGTATTCCATTGGATATCTGATATCCTCTCCACTATTATCGTGGATGATCATTCTAATGCTCACTTTTTATTTAAGATTTAAAACAAATTAAAAAACTTATGTCCCATGGCATATTCGTTTCGATGCAGTAAAGAAATAATTAATTCAATTGATCATATTTGTGTGAGAAATAAAAAATGTTGTAGCAACCGCTTAATTATTTCATCCATACATCTACGGATTGTATACAGAATGATTTCAATAGAATATCATTTTATTTGAAGGATAATGTAGATATTCAGGTAACAGAAGAGCTTTTTCAAATAAAATAATATGTTATTTAAATCAATCACATTTTCCAATATTTTGTAGTATTGGAACAATCTCATATATCGGTGGCACTATGCACCAGCACATTTATTTGGATCAACCAATATATTTTTTTGATTCAGTTCGTTTTCTTTTCTCAGTGTGATAGGCAAAGAGACAGAAAAACGTACACGGCCCACTATCCGAGCGAAAAGGGCCTAGAGTGCAAAGGGTTATTTCGCAAGCATCGCAAAATCATAAGCATAAGTGCACGCTGTAAGCATAGCACTTCTGTACGTGGTACAACTCACAAGACGAACTTCGATCCTCGTACGATGGTACCTTGCTTACGCGAAGCGTTTCGCTTGTAGCCACCTGGCGGATTGTTGGCGAAATACATTTAGGTAATGTCTTCGCGGCCTGAACATTGATATTTCCCAACATGGCGACAAGGCGTTCAAAAACCACCAATGACCTGCTTACCTTTGTTGCCTCGGGGAATAATTTGGATATTCTTTATGCTCAAATAATTAGTTTTCGTAATCCCGGTATTTATAATGAGCGTTGTTACACTGAGAAAAAGAAATCGTTAAATGTGCAAAATGCATTTTGTTGTCTCGAAATTTTGTTGTTTTAACAGTTGCTCAGACATGCTAAATAAGCTGCAGTTCACACCACTAAAACTATCAGTTAGATTAACAAAACGTTTGTTATGCCAATCAAAAATCAAGTTGAACGTATTTGAAGATACATTTTGTTAAACCAACGGAATTTTGGTTGGATGAACGAATTTTTTTTTCAGTGTATCCTCGTCGATTATCATTGATGAAATGAATGCTTTTAATGATGAAGAGAATGACAACATATGTATTAGTTTCGTCCCAATCAACTATAAATATCTTCGATGAGGTGAAAAGCAAAGTAGCTTTTCTTTAGATCTTAAAGACAGACTCTACTTTCTTAACATGTCAGAATTACAACAGATGTATTCGTTTCATCCCAATCAACTATAAATATCTTCGATGAGGTGAAAAGCAAAGTAGCTTTTCTTTAGTTCTTAAAGACAGGCTCTACTTTTTAGAAGAGGTCAATGTTCTGGCCGGGTAGACATCACGTGAAGATGTACTTGCTGGCAATGTATCCCGGCCAGATGGTTGTAATTTCCAAACATAGAGGGTAAGCCGTAAAAAATTATTCAGGAAAATCAGACAAGGCAAGTCTGGTCAGAGCCGAACACAAAGTAGGGAATGCCCGGTCACATTTCTGCACGGGATATATTGTAATACTCCATATTTTTTTGTTAAAAAACAATAAATAAACAGAAATAATATCATTCTGTAGACGTATCGATTTTTTCAATCGTTCCCCACCTATATGGAGTATAATATGCCGGTCTTGAAATATAGCCTTTTTCAATTTGCAAAATAAATATCTTGTTTTCACGGTCGACATTTCTCATATTTTTTTAAAAAGTATGTGATTTCCCCTAATAACTCGCGTTTGAAATTTGTATTCATACCAAAAACAATGGAAGATATAAATTTTCAAACATTCTAGTGTAAACAGCCTACATAGCTCCGCCTTTTGATAAAAACTTGTATTGAAAAAAGGATTTTCAGGGATGACAATAATTTTATCGTATACTTAAAAGACCAAAGAAGATCCATGATTTTTCTCAGATTCTTCCTTACACAATAACGTAATGAAATAAGCGACGAACACGAACGAGCCATGTTCAGGGTTTACCGGTGCTGAAAACAACGACATGGTTCTAGGATTAACAGCTCGTATTTTTAACAGGCGTCTTATGTCATCTTACTGCACCTACTGAATAGGGAAAATCGAAGAAAAAAATGGTCTTTTTTTTTAATCATCCCAACATATATACGCCTGGATGTCATTCCTACTAACGAAACGAACGGCCCATAAATTGTGAGAACAGACGGGCGATACGTCCGTTCCCTTATTTGCACTTCAAGTGGCAAATGTGTATCGTCAATTCCCCCGGCGACCCTTTTGGCAAGAGATCGTTTATCACTGCTGTACAGCGGAGACACTCGTTCCTCCCCAAGAGTTTGCCGTCGTGTCTCGTCGTATTTCCGTAATTTGTCAGGTTTGCACGGTGATCGTAAATCAATAAGCGAACCATAAACTCGAGACCGATCGAGTGCGCACTTCTGATATACCGACGAGTCAATTGTACATTATGAGAACAACGCACTTCCGTGCGTCGTTTCCATTTTACCCGGCAACACTGCGGGGTAATGCGATGACTCCTGTGGTCTTCGCGTGTGTCTACAGTCAACCGCCCTCGATACACTGCATAGGCTCAGCTTTTGTTTGGGTTTATGTTTGGGTATAATGAAGATTGGAGAAGAAAAAAAATTGTGCGCTCCCACCCAGATGGACAGTGATCATCACGCCGTGTATACAATTGATGAAGCTAATTTTACAGCATATTGACTACATGTCATGATGCAAAGCCGTGAACTCATTTAGTATAGTGAATGTACAAAGCATCTTGATCTCAATATGTCGTTTACAAATGCATACGTACGTTTGGAGCACGTTGAACTCATATCACTGTGCTCAAGTGTCCACAATTAATATCTGCAAATTTTACGTCATATGGAAGTCATCCAATGACTTGTGTTGATGAATTCACTGGGTTAGCACTGGTAGTAGACATGCCATGCAAGCAATATGACGGCGATATGCATGTTTGTCAGTGATACATTCGATGGGCGCAACGTGACGGTGATATGCGTGTTTCTCAGTGATACATCCTATGACGGCGATATGCATGATTCTAAGTGATACATTCGTTGAGCGCAATATGACGGCGATATGTATATTTTGTCAGTGATACATCCCACGAACATGCATGATGGCGATATGCATGTTTCTCATTAATACATTCCATGACGGCAATATGCATGTTTTCAGTGATACATTCGATGAGCGCAATATGACGGCGATATGCATATTTCTCAGTGATACATCCCATGAGCGCAATATGACGGCGATATGCGTGTTTCTCAGTGATACATCCTATGACGGTGATATGCATATTTCTAAGTGATACATTCGATGAGCGCAATATGACGGCGATATGTGTATTTGTCAGTGATACATCCCATGAGCGCAATATGACGGCGATATGCATACAAATCCAGAATGATACAAATAGGCGGACACAAAGAAAGTTTGCACGAGTGTTAGAATGGCTACGTAGGTAGCGCGCTCAGCTCTCGAATTAGAAGACGTAGGTTCAAACTGTAGATAGGTACGAAATACAACCAGGCAGGATACGTTTTGATCCATTTTTCATATAGGCAGGAACATGAATAAAGCATATGCGGATATAAAAATCCTACTAGGTTTTTTAAATCAACATTCTTGGATTTTTTAATTTTTCACGCTATGACACTCATGTGAGCTCCATATGAGCACAGCATAGTTACGTTACGCCATGCCGCTAATATGAGCTCCGTATGAGCACAGCATAGTTACGTTAGGCGATGCCGCTAATATGAGCTCCGTATGAGCACAGCATAGTTACGTTACGCCATGCCGCTGATATGAGCTCCGTATGAGCACTACAATTTATTCACGCCGGAAACCCACATGAGCCCCATATGCACTCACTTATTGTTAGATATTCGTGAGCCGAATTTACTAGTTTGATGAATTCACTGCATGCATATTCGCGTGGGAACAACTTTGCTTCATTTGGATGTATTACCGTGAATCATCAATGCAAATATGACTTCAACGGGAGCACTCATAAGGAATACACAGCTGTGAGACTTTCTATGCTGCAGTGATGATGTACAAATGATGCCAATATGAGGTACATCCGTCTATCTGGGCATGTAGGAGGGAAAAAAGGTTCGGGTAAGATAGGAATGAAACATTGGATAGTAACAATAATAACCACGAATAAAAAATAATAACTATAATAGTAATTATTATTATAAAAATTGCAAGATTTATTTTGTAATTTTAACTTTGACATCTAATTTCCGAAGAAGAAGGCTAATGAGCATAACAGTAATAATAAAAATATAAGGATAAGAAACAGAATAATAATAACGATAAATAATGAGGAAAGGATAAATAAAAAACAAATTTTCGGCGGGTTTTAACGATGCAAAATCCAAACGCACTCGATCCTTACCACCTCGATACTTTACGGAGGCTTAGCTTTTGTTTGCGTTTATTTTCGGGATGATTGAGGCTTGGATAAAAACTTTTGTTGCCTCCCATGGAGAGGGGGAGGAGGTGTGGGTAAGATAGGAACGAAATATTAGTTAATAATAATAATGAATTGAAATAATAATAATAATTATTATTATTTACCGCTTTTGTCTTCATTATTTATTTATAGATTCATATATCGTTGTTGTATTAAGATTAAAAAAATTAAGAAGAAGACTAGTGAGTACAATAAGAATACAAATATAAGAATAAGAAACAGAACAATAATAATGATAAATAATGAGAAGATAAATTTAAAAAAAAAAACAAATTTTCGGTGGGATTCAACGGTGCAAAATTCAGCACTATGTAGTCTCTGCTATTAAGGGTGTGGACGAAAGAGAGAGGGAGAGAGATTTGACTGTATATATCGTTTAATGGGCTGACGGCTCGTAAAGCTTGCAAAGCTTTGTCGCGAGGAATCCAAGAGAGAGAGAGAGAGAGAGGGAGACAGAGGGTAAAAGCACATAGGGGACATTGCGTGGTCGAATGTTTTCGACAATGTGCCTAGGCTGTTCTATAAACGTCCAACGTGTTCCAAATCACTTGTGTGTGCGGCTCTCGTTCCTCTCGGACCCTGATGCATCTTCGAGCTCTCGAGAACTCTCCAACCGCTGTGTCGTGTCTTGTCACCGAGCGTGAATTTTTCTTTTATATATATATATATATATATATACATACACACATACACCTCGTGCCGCTTTCGCGCGAGGACGACGACCAACGACCGCGACAAAAAAAGGAGCGAAAGACGAACAGGGAAGAAGATGGACCGGAGGACGGCAAAGGCGCCCCTCCTCGTTGCGTCTATTCTTCGTTTCGGCTCTTCGTCTTTGCACTCTTGTCCACCGCAACAACCCTTTACATATTTAGCCTCCTCCCGTTGCGCTTCTGCATGACCTTTGCGGAGACTCCGGTCGGATGTCGACAAGACTGTGACAAGACGCACCATAAAAGCACATAAAAAAGTTTTGGTGCGTCTGGGGACGCGAATGAACAGTTAATTGTTTGGGGGGCCGGGCAAAACTGCTCTTCTTTTATTCAAAATTAATATTTGCATATTTAATATGAAATTTGGAACCAAAAAATAAGGGCGAATTTCGAGATTTTGAAAAGTGAGATAATTGCAAGCTGTGGAATGACAAGTTAGATTTTCGAGCAAAGAAAAAACAACTGTCTTAATTTGTTGTTAACGAATTGCTAAACGTATGAAAAAAATCATCCGGTCGAAGGATGGACAATGTTATCAACGCTCTGTCCGAATTTGAAGTGAATCGGACAAATAGATTTGGAGATACGACTTGCACGGTGTCGTAAAATATAATTTTGAGAACAAGGTAATAGAGAAAAGGTAAATCGTAGCGGGGCGGTTCGCTGTAATGTAGTAGGCGATTTTAACCTGCACAAAAATCGTTAAAATTCGCTCAATTTTGGAAAATTTCGCGAAATATCTGTTGCGAATAAACGTTAAGACTATAGGCTGTAAAACTGGGCCATAAGAAAATCGTATTTTTCAAATTTCTATCTTATGGAGGCCCCTTAAGGTATTCCTTTCGCGGAGGAGCATTTTTTGCGGGGGCATAAGCCTTCTGCATCATTGGTAAATTACAGTGGCGCTTAATAAAAATAAGTCACGATCTATTATTATACCCGACGATAAAGTGGAATAAGAAATTTTCCGCCAATTTAGTGGATTTAGACATTTTTACATTTACTCTGAAAAGTCGTGAATACAAAACTTCTGCTAGCCACATTTTTTCGAGTTATATTATCAACATCTTGTTTAAAAATTCGGTGACCCCAGGCTTATTGTCATTACGGAACCGTCAGAATTTTTCACATGCATTGAGCAGTTTATATCAGGCATCTAGAATTATTTAGTGTATACATTATTAGATAGGAATGTGGCCAGCGTGTCATGTCCATAAAAAGTGCTGTATAAATGAGACTATTGATAGGGTCGTAATTTTTCGTTAAAGTATTTTTACTTGATTATAGACGAAAATCTGTTAATGGTCAAATATTCGGGTTCGTGAAACACCTCAACCCTAGGAGCACACTCATATTTTTCGCTACTTAGTTATACACACTGGGTCTGTGAGACCCACCCAACTTTTGAATGATGTAAAGGGTGTCTCAAAATGACTGACATTTTAATTTATTAATAAAATCCAAACTCCGAAAATATACTACCCCGAAAGATCAAAACTCCGAAAGAATTATACACGAAAGACCAAAACTCCGAAAATCTGAAGACCGTCAAAATAATTCGGCTATGGAAGTTTTAAAAGTTTCAAAATTTTCAATAAACCGACCAATTATTCCAAGAATTTTTTTTAATTAAGTCGCGATTTTACGTCAATTTTGAAATTTGTCTAGACAATGTTATACGTTCTACATAATATACAGTCAACTGTGTAGACATTCGCTGGCATAATCTTGACGAACCTTGTAATTTCGGAACATTAAAATTAGGAATTTTAAACCGTCGGCGCATTCAAAGTTCGGAATTTCAACCCGGCCCTCATGTCAAGATCATGCCAGCGAAAGTCTACACAGTTGACTGTAAATGATGTAGAACGTATAACATTGTCTAGACAAATTTCAAAATTGACTCAAAATCACTTCCTAATGAAAAAAAAATCTTGAAATAATTCGTCGATTTATTGAAAATTTTGAAACTTTTAAAACTTCCATAGCCGAATTATTTTGACGGTGTTGAGATTTTCGGAGTTTTGGTCTTTCGTGTAAAATTCTTTCGGAGTATTATTGTTTCGGAGTTTTGAGCGTTCTGACCATTCAAAGTTCGGAATTTCAACCCGGCCCCGTCGTGAATTTCGGAACATTAAAATTCGGAATTTTAAACCGGCGGAGCATTCAAAGTTCGAAATTTCAACCCGGCTCGGCGGCCATTTTTCGGATATTGTGTTCCACACATAACCTCCATATTTTTACCTTATATTACAATTAAAATATTCGTGCTTTTCAAATGAATAATACGTTTCATTACAGTGATAAATCAAAATGTCTGGTCATTTTGAGATATCCAATGGTTTCCTTGAAATTACGTATATGCAGATGATTTTTTCTTCTTTTCTTCTCGAGCAATCTGTTAGGAGAGCACCTGTGATAAGAAAAATTTCGCGAAAGAGGAAAAACGCGAGTTTTGCACTTTTCGGTCGAGTCTGTGAGACCCAAGAGTGTACTCCTAGGGTAAAGAGTAATTGAGCCCGTAAAAAAACCACCCCTAAATTCTTTTCACATGTTCATTCCCCTATTTTTCATATTACGTAAAATAATTCCGTCTCGTGCGATTACATCGTAGATCTCTGAATACGTATTTTTCAGAACGATGCATGGAACGGCTAATTCGTAAAAATACGAAAGGGCGCGTCCACATTTTTTGTAAGAATGGCTGGCCAATAATGGCCACTTTATCCGTTAAAGTGAAAACTACGAGAGAAAGTTTGCGCGGGGGTTGAATGTAAGAAAAAAATATAAATAATTGAAGCAACGCACTCGGAGGTAGCGAGACGGAAGTTTGCTCGCGACCGTCAGTCTCGTCATCCAGAAATAATAATGTTCGCGGCTATGTGTCTTAGCGCGGCACGCTCGTCACGTCGCGTAACACCCCGCGGTGTCGTCAACCTCGGCGGCCCCGGGTGTGCAGTCCAGACGTTAAAAGCACCGTGTTAGCGTACGCGGGAATAAAAATATTGTTCAAAGTCTCGTGAAAGAGCACGAGGAAGAAAGAGGGATAGAGAAAGCAAAGAAATTAAGAAAAAAATGGCGCCTCAAATTCGACAGGTAGAAATCTTGATATTCTTGGAATTGATGAATTCGCCAAAGAATGTTCATCGTCCTTGAACAACGAATGTTCCCATCCACAATCCTGCAACTGTCGATAGGTCAGATCATGTCCAGTACAGTTTCAGTTTCAGTTTCAATACAGTTTCAGTCTAGTAAAAGGAGTTCAGTTTAGTAAAAAAAAGTTTAGGAATTTCACTTTACTAAAAGACCCACGGTTTTTGAGATTTTGAACTGCGTTATTTTTTGAAAAAAAAAGCATCTACTTTTGGTTTTTTGCATGCCATTTCTACAAATGATATGATTCGACAATAATTAAGCAACTTTTTAACGTAATTGGAATCACAGTCAGATGTTCAAATTGGTTTGTATGAAAATTCTGCATAAGATCTTTTTTTATAAAGTTTCCTTAATATTTAACGTTGAAAAGAAGACTTTGCTAGTTAAAACAAATAACCAAGAGTAATGTAAAAAAAACTGAGTTAAAAAAGTTATCATTTGTAGAAATGGCATGCGAAAAACCAAAAGCAGATTTTAATCTCAAAAACCGTGGGACTTTTACTAAAATAAAATTCCAGCATATAGTAGGACATGATCTGACCTATTAACGCGGTCCTCTAGTTTCTCGGCTGTTTTTTTACGGCTCTTTCAATAGATTTTTACGGGCAAAGCATCGAAATAATCAATCTCATTGTTTTTGCATAATCTTTATTAACATTTAAATAAGCTTTACAAATTTTTTGAAGTCAAAATATATTATAGAATTAAGGTTATAGTGGCCGACAGGAAGACATCAAGTAAAAGAGGTGCTTGACGGTGACCAAGATCGCGGCTGTTCTGCTTATCTGAAATCAAAAAACCAAACGGTATTTTAATCTTCATATCTAAGACTAGCGATTGAACTAGAGTGAATTCTAAATTACAAAAATTGACTTTTTTATACACTTTTGAAAATTACATTCTATTTTTTACTCATTTTTTCTTAAGTTTTTCGCTCGTACAAAAAAAAACTATCGAAGCAATCGTGATAATCCTAGTTCAATCGCTGGCTTATAACATATTAAAGATGCTGTATAAATTTGAACAAGATCGGTGCAGTAGTTTCTGAAATATCGTGGTCACCGTTTCGAAAAATGGTGTTTCGAGAAAAACGCGTTTGAAAGTTCGCGCTCCCGGCGCGCGCTCCGTATACCTGCTCCGTTCCAGGGCCGTAACTTGTGAACCACTTCGAATATCGAAAAATCCTTTGGCACACATTTTCTACACATGTTGTAGATGTGATTTATGAAGAAAAAAAATCGATTTTTTCGACCCGAGAAACTAGAGGACCGCCTTAATTCATAACAGGACACCCTGTAAAGTAACAAGAAACATCACTGAAGTGCCCGCCTTCGATTTTGTTGAAACTCACATACGTGATAGAGCATTGAAAATTATTAGACACGTTTTTTTTTATCGGCGGAGTAACTGTTTTAAGAGGGAAAACCACCCCTCAATGAAAGACGTCTCGAGGGGTAATTCTGCAGTTCCACCTACAAGCAGCCGACTAATCTGAATGGAACGGAAACCAACATTCTTCTAACGTAAAGCGATGAAAAATCCACTATGGAAGTATTGTACTTTGAGGGGTAGTTTTTGCCCTTAAAACCGTTTTTCCGTAGGAAAAAAATAGGCGTCTAATAGTTTTCAATGCTTTATCACATATAGGAGTGTCGACAAAATCGACGGCGGACACTTAAGGAGAGGTACCTGAGTAACCGGCGAGAAAAACAGGTAATCTTCGGGAATTTTTTTTTCAAAAACTAATGTTTCGATTGGATCCGGGTTTTTTTATTAGAAAATATGTACATTGAGGTATGTTTAGGAATTTTTTAAAATAAATTCGTTGACTGGAAGCGATTCAAACGCGATTATCTCGAAACATAGTTTTCAAAGTCGGTGTCAGATGTATCCCGAAAACGGCTTGTCCGATTTTGTCCAAATTTGGATACAATATTCTTCGATAGTTTTTCTCATTCGCCATGTAGGGGTTTTTCATTTGATTGAACTATTGCTTTTTTATGCAATGTGTATGTGATCCAAAATCGTCGGAAATTGCGAACCAAAAACGAATGTTAAATTAAAACGGTTGCAATTCCGTCAAAAATGAAAATTTCAAAAAAATCCTACGTGGCGACCGAGAAAAACTATCGAAGAATATTGTATCCAAATTTGAACAAAATCGGACAAGCTGTTCTCGAGGTACATCTGGCACCGACTTTGAAAACTATGTTTCGAGATAATCGCGTTTGAATCGCTTCCAGTCAACGAATTTATTTCAAAAAATTCCTAAACATACCTCAATGTACATATTTTCCGATAAAAAAAACCCGGATCCAATCGAAACATTAGTTTTTGAGATAAAAATTCCCGGAGTTTACCTGTTTTTCTCGTCGTTTACTGAGATACCTCCCCTTAAGTCATGGTCTGGTACGATTCTTATTTAATTAATTCATTAATTACGGCATGGTTGCTTTAAAATCCTGATGACTTGATGCAATGTTAAATCGGATATTTTTTGGATTCTTCTCAAACGTCGTTCAATGCAATACGAAAATAACGATGGATTAATTTAATTACAATCTTTGTCATGTAATTAGTGTGTGTGTATATATATTTATATACGCATATCCTTTTAAAAGTTAATAAAGTACGCCAAATAATAAAGAATCCCCTCGAAAACATTGTTGTTTGTTTTACCTTATAAAAATTATAGTTTGCCTTGAAAATAATAATTATTTGTTTTAATTCAAACAATGGGTTTAAAAAAAAATTTCCATTAATCAATTGTCGAAAAAGAAAAATAATGTTCAAGTATCTACACCAAGGTTCACAAGTATTGGCCTTCCGCTAACTGGTTGATGCACCAGCCAGTGTACATCTAAGCGTCCGCCCCTCCGACTATCAGAGTCGATGTATATAGTCACGTAATTACTAAATTAACTAATAAATTCATTGCGATAGCATTTATAAAATTATAATATCAATTAACTAATAGGTTGATTTATTTGATCATTCATTTACTCGCATATGCATGCGTTCAACATAAATGTCTTCAATCAATGAATTCATCAACTTTTGAAATGAAATTACTTGAAATTCGTTGATTGTTCAATCATGTGAACAGTAATCGATGATTCATTGATCACTTGATACCAATCGATTGTTCACCCATGCAGTGATTACCAAACCATTCATCAGTTGTCATGAATTAATTGATTCTTCAAGCACGCACTAATTATTGAATAATTTCTTCATTATCGGAATTAAATCGTTTGTCATCTCATTAACTAATGACTTCAAATCAATCGATTAATTCCAATTACTTCAAGCGTCCGCAGAATAATTTCGATTATTATATATAACCGTATTAAGCATAATTTCCTTAAGGCCTTAGGCCACAGTAACGGGTATAAAATCATGTGCGAATTTAACAATTTTTTTTCGTTCGAAAAAGTGATTCACACATAAAATTAATGACACATCTATTTAGTATGAATATCAAGCTGTTAGAAGATATATATATTTTTTTTCGATGTACAAAATGGCCGACTACTCGAAACTTCTCGAAACAGCTTTTTCCCGATTGGCGTGACAAATAACTTAAACAATTTTCACTCGATTTACTTCAAATTTAAAAGTTATGTTCCTAATTGCATTTTACAGAGAAGTGCGTAATTTCTGATTAATCGACAACTTTTCATTTTATGAGCAGTTTATGAGCAGTTATAAAGAAATTTTTCACTGACAATTCATTTCTTAAGTTCAAATACCTACAACTTTTGAATTAAACAATATTTTTTAACTTCCGTACGTACTTTTCTAGGTACTCTAATGTAGATTGACGAGAATTTTTGTTTCTTGTTCTAGGTAAAAAATTGTTGATGATAAAAGTCACGCCGCGGAGCGCCTAAAAAATATAACACAACAAAATATTAGTAGTCGGCCATTTTGTACATCGAAAAAAAATATATATATATTTTCTAGCAGCATGATATTCATACTAAATAGATGTGTAATTAATTTTATGAGTGAATCACTTTTTCATACGAAAAAAAATTGTTAAATTCGCACATGATTTTATCCCCGTTACTGTGACCTAAGCCCTTAAATCAATTGATTGTCCAGTCAACAGTAGATTAATTTCCACTGATTGAAATCGACACTCCAGGTGACCGCTCCGAACAAGTATAGAATTATTACAGCGCGATTGCGTAATTTTTCACGATTGCGTGATTTTTGCAACGTCATCACCGTGCTCATTTTCATCAATTGACAATTCATTGTTACAATGACAAATTGCTCCCCGTCAATTTTGCAACGCGTCCTTCGTTTTTGGATGCCACGACGAATGACGCACTGGATACCGCCGAGGAAGACGAAAGAAAAAGCAAAGCAGAGAAAAATAAGCACCTATAGACGCGAACGAAAACGCGATGTTCACCGTATACGTGCAGATTCACCGGCGAACTTTAAACTTTTATCACGAGGCTTGCGCAAGAGAGTGAAGGGGTAGGCGGGAGGGGGGTGCAAAGGTTGCCGCACTCCGTCCCTCCCCCACAAAGTGGTCTCCCTCTCACTCTCCCTCTCCCTATCTCTTTCTCCACGTTGAGGTCTCTACACACGAGACTCTGAACTCCGACACAGCCCCCCCCCCCCCCTCTGCTCCCCCGCCCCGCCTCGCACGATTGCATTGCCCCAGTTTAACATTTACTTCCTTATTCCGATCTCTCGTGCTGTCCAGCTCGCGAGAACTCGGCTGTTCTTTCGATCTCACCCAACCACCCTCTACCCCCTACCCCTTTTGCTCACCAACCCGCCATTGTTTTTTTTTTATTTCTCCCTTCGATCGTACTTTCCCTCGTGAATTCATGATGGAATTCATAGCAGGGAACAGATATGGAAACTGACGGTGGTCGATTCCATTCGAGGGAAATGAAGAAAAAGAAAAACATTGATGACGAACAGAAGGGTGCGATCTACTGCGAAAGAATTTTTTATGCTCGCTATGTGGGAATGTGATTCACTAGGGATCTCGCGTCTGTGTCCCGTATCCGGTTGGGTACAGAGCCTTGGCAATTATGGATATTTATCCATAATTGTTTGGCTGTCGAATCCCATGATTGGGATTTGAGGAGTTGGATAGGGTTCCGAACCCCTCCGATCGAGCTGAAATTTTGCACAAACCTTTCTTTCAATATTTTAAAATAACCCCTTAAGGGATTTTTGGCGACTCGCAATAGTTTTCGAGATATTTCATTTTGAGGGGTCTTCTCAATTTAGACGCTAAATAAGACTATTTTCATGGTTAAAAAAAATTATATTATAGATATTGATATAAAAGTTGTTACATTTAATAAATACACTTTCAAAATACATTACATTTTTTTTTAAATGTCTTAATGTAACCCAAACAAACTTTAATCGCGTTTTTCTCGAAACAACGTTTTTCGACGGCTTGTTGATGATATCTTCGAAACTACTGAACCGATCCTTATGAGATTTTAACCATATATTCTCTACAACTATAGCTATAGCGCGTATTGAGGATTTTTTAAATTTTGATACTTACTACTTTTTGGCCAAAAACGGTGAAAAAAACGTTTTTTTTTTTTTCGAAGAATGTCCGCCATTTTATTATTTTTGCATATATCAAACATCGTATGATATGGGTTATAGCCATTAACATACTGAATCTGAAACCGTTTGATTTTTTTGTTTCGGATGATCTATCCCCGAGATTCCATCAACAGCGTAGACCTACAAGTTTTTTGGGACATTTTTTTAACTACCATTTTCGTGTATAAATAGTGACTTAAGGGGAGATATACCTAGGAGCCGGAAGAAAGGTCATTTTTGTGAATTTTTTCAAGGAAAACTATTTCAAATTTCGGATTGGGGTTTCAATTATCTAAAAGTATATACATTCAAAAATATGTTTAATTTTCTTTATTTAAAAATATCAAAAATATACAAGGATATTGTATGATCCTTGGAGCGTCGTAAAAAAATCTGCGTACACGGTACCCACTGGCGTTTCTTCAAAAATCATCTGAAAAAAAAACCAAAAAGATTATTAAATTAGATACTATAATCTAGTACTTGTCATAGCCGATTTGGGGGCATCCATTAATTACGTGAGGTGATTTTGGCGATTTTTCGACCCCCCCCCCCCTCTCCCCCTGGTGAGATATCGTGAGATTTTGCTCGACCCCCTCCCCCCTCCCCTAATCTCACGTGAGATTTTTCAAAATGCATACGTTCACGGAAAATACATTGTAGTAGAAGGAACTGCGGTTGTAGTACCATTTACTCCACCATGTAAAGTAGTAGGGAGACTCTCCCTACGTGATAAAAAATTACGTGATTACTGAAATTACTAAAATTACTAAAATTACGTGATATTTTCCGAAGCCCCCCTCTCTCCCACGTGAGATTGGGTGAGATTTCGCTCGACCCCCCCCCCCCCCCCCTAAACGCCTCACGTAACTAATGGACGCCCCCTTTTGAAAATATCGATTTATGACAAAATGGCGGACGTTTGAACATAAATAGTGATTTTTGGGCCAAAAATTAGTTATTATTTTGCCTATAAAACAAAGACTAAGTAACGAAAAAAAAAAATCCTATGACAAGTACTGGATAATAATGTATGGAATAACCACAAAAAACCTCAAGGCAATCGGTTCATTGGTTTTCGAGAAAATTTGGGTACCGAATTGAAAAACGTGGTTTCGAGAAAAACGCGTTTGAAAATTTGGGAATGAATAAATCATGAAATTTGTCAACTTACATGGAATCATCGATACCAGGCCCATAGTGTAGGTCTTCTACGGTCGACGGAATGTTCATAGCTTCTGAATCCTCGACCTCGACCATCTAGGTGTATATCTCTCCTTAAATAAGTAATTAAAAAAAATGTATTTCGACAGTGTATTTATTAAGTGTAACAACTTTTATATCAATATCTATAATATAAACCTATCAAAAAAATATATGAAAATAGCCTTTTATAGCGTCTAAAGTGAGAAGACCCCTTAAAGTTATGCATTTTAACGCGGGCTGTCTATATCTATATCTGCTACGTCTCCGTTCATACCTATATATGTTGTCGCGCCCTCCGTTTTACTCAAACAAACAAACACAAAAAAACCCAAACCCACAAACTATTGCACGTCGCCAAAAATCCCTTTAGGGGTTGTCTTAAAATATTAAATATTAAAAGTCTGTGCAAAATTTCAGCTCGATAGGTGGGGAAGGGGGGGTCGGATCCATACCCGAATACACCCTCCAAATTTCAAATCGATCGTCTACACCGTTTCTCTAAAATTTACAATTGAAGAAACACTTTTGAACATACCGGGATGCCTACCCTCATAGGTGAATGGCAGTTTTGCCCACGAAATACAGTGAAAAAATATTCAAAATGTTATGAAAAATTGTCAAATCACTCAGTAGGTTATGATACTGATGACAATGTCGTCTCCCTTCACGTTATGACAATTAGGCATCTCCCTATGTTAAAAAGTGTTTCTTCAATTGTTTATTTTATAGAGACGGTGTAGACGATCGATTTAAAATTTAGAGAGTACATTCAGTAGATGACAAAGGATTTACTGTATAAATTTGAATCAAATGTTAACGTATCGTCAATTGTCCCAAAATTCCTTAACAGGGGCGTCCCACGTGGGGAGTCCATGTTGGGATCCAAGTGGATTCAGCGCTATTTACCGACTGTCGTTGTCTGAGAATTTTTTATTTGTCATACTCAACTAGAATTTGTTGGATCTCGAAAAAAAAAATCGAATCTGTGCACAAATTTGTTAGGAAGTCCCAAGATGCATCCACATATCTATAGGGATTTGTTAGGGACACCGCACGTAGGGAAAAAGTGCAGTGAAATAAATAACGAACGATCATTACAGTGGATTTTTAGTGATGTCATTTAAATCGATATTTAATCGCTTAAAAATCGATTTGAATGACACCATTTATGGGTTAAAGGACACCGCTATGACAGGCCGAAAAAGGTCGTTTTTCGTTTTTTTGTCTACTAGATTAATTATTTGGGATTTGGAACAACGGTATATCATTAAGCATACATTGAACTTGAACCATGTAAATCTTTATTTTAGAAAGTTGAAAATTAACAACGTCATTGAGGTATTATACCTCAATGGCGTTGTTAATATTTATTTATAAATAATGCGGTCGAACGACTGGATCGTTTGGCAATGGTTGGTCTGAAGAAATAACATAAAAAATCTTTTATAACTTATACAAATGAACATAAATATATGTGTAAATCTAAATAAATAAATAAACGATACTACTGAAAAAAATCGAATTAAAATAAATAAACTACTAAGTAAATCGATATAAATGTATATGTAAATCTATATAAATCTGCATAAATGTATATAAATGCTACGTACAACGAGAGTTGTACGTTTTCGAAATTTTCGAAAACAAGAACATTTCACTGAAAAAGTTTCCGTTTTTCGAAAACAAAAAACTTTCACAAAATGGTGGGTGTTGAAAAAAAGTGAAATTTGGGCGAAATTTTTACTTATATTCGGGGGCTTAAAAAATAGTGGAGTAAAAAAAAGCCTACGTACGATAGCTACTGCAATTTCGGAAATTTTGGTATTTCTAAATAAAATATCGGACAACTATAGCTAGAGTTGTGATTCCTGCCAGGTCGAACAGGTCGAACAAAGGTCGAAAAAAAACACCATTGAATGTTTTAGTATACGTAGAAAGTTGCGATACCTGCTCTCACTAAATCGGTTGTATGTGGATTCATTTTTAATATTTTAATTTGAACATTTTTCCACATATTCTTGAATATACGTTGGAACTCAGGGATAAAAATAATATAAAATAACAATTACATATACATATATAAAAGGGAGTTTTCTTTGAAAACTTTTTTACCAAGTTTTTTTTACAATATGCTCTTTTTTCTCTCGCGTTTACCTTAACTTATGTTCCGCTCTGCATATTCCTTCCCTTTCACTATTAGATATTTCTCTTTTTCCTTCTCCTTCCTCCTTGCACATCTTTCTCCACGCTTCCTCTATTTCCCTAAAATACTCGCATATCCCTTTTTGCATCTTCCTACCCAACTTATTTATAATTTCTCGCTTTATCGCCAAATTATCCTTGCAACCACTCCTCTGCTTTCTTTCTTGCTTTGTCCATTACCAACTCCCTGCCTTTTTCACATACCAACAGGTGCTCCAGCGTCGCATTCTCTTTTTTTTTTACAAACCCTGCACCTCCAACCCTTACGCCCAGAATTTTGGGAAATGTTCGAAAAATCATACTTACCATGATAACTCGAAATCCTTGGACTTTGGACTAACGTAACGTAGGTCAGACATGTTCCTAACGAGGTGACCTATCACCCCCTTAAGGCTTTGCTAACCTTCCTAACACCCTGTATATACATACACACACACACACATATATATATGAGGTATTCCACGTGAATCCGGTGGACTTTTTTCCTGACCCCCGCCAAATCGATGTTTTTAATCTGATTCCATTGACTCTAAAAGACACCCTGAGTTTTTTAAACATTTTTCGAAACAACCCTTAGTAAAAAAAAAATCCGAAAAAAACGCCCCGATTTAAAAATCTGAAATATTCCCAAAAATGCGGGATTATATGTACAAATGTTCAAGCTATCACCCGCAGTGGAAGTATGATTTTTTCTGTGCTTTCTGAGCGATTAACGTTTAAAAGAATTTCGAAAAATTCAAGAACCGCTTACTTCGGGCGGATATAAATATTTTGATATCCACAATGAATTTTTTTCACCATTTTTGAATAACCAAATCACAATCATGAACCTTGAACAGTTAGCAGTCAAATTTTCGGATTTTTTTTTAACGTTAATCGCTCAGAAAGCACAGAAACAATCATACTTCAACTGCGGGTGATAGCTTGAAAATTTTTACACATAATCACGCATTTTTGGGAATTTTTTTCATATTTTTTAATCGGGCCGTTTTTTTCGGAGCATTTTTTTTGGCTAAGCGTTGTTTCTAAAAATGTAAAAAAAATGCAGGGTGTCTTTTAGAGTCAATGGAATCAGATTTTAAAAAATTAATCGAACTGGCGGGGATCCGGGAAAAAGTCCACCGGATTCACGTGGAATACCTCATATACATATAGATACAATTTGGCTCATATATAGAGCGAAATGTAAAATCTGCGCAGTCGCCTATCCCCACCGTCTGTTCGATACGCCGGTATATACGCGGCGCAGTTCCGTGCACATCACCACCGAGGACACAACCCCCGTGACGTCGCGCCAGTCGTCGACAAAGGGGTGGTGGCGGAAGCGCCCGGAGACCCATCCCGTGTGCGCTACTCGAGAAAAAAAAAAGAAATAAAGAAAAAAAAACAGAAAGGAGCTTTTTCAAGCTCTCGAATCCCGCCACCCCCGCGCACGCATTTTCTTGTCACCGGTCTTTGCGCAGATATAAATATTTGTATTCACGTAACGCCTCATACGTGACTGTGTATTCGTATACTGCGTGTATACACTACATAAATATATGGATATAGGCTGATTTTCGAAATGAAAAACGAAATATTGGCATGTATAATCGAAAAAGAAAGCGAGGAATGAGTTTGACAATGTTTGGTTCTCATTTGTGACGTTGTATCGCGATTTACGAGATTGGTCTGACATCTGTCGCTCGTGAGATCCACCGGAAGTGCACGCTACCGGCGCAACGGCCAGCGATGGCCGACGCTCCTTCGATTCGATGAACACGTATATATTAATGTATATGTGCGCTTGTGTACGGGAGAAGGGGACATTTTGTCGAATTTTCTTAAACCCTTTGTGCGCAATCGCGTCCCAAATACGCCGTCGCGCTCTCTCGGGAATTTCGTGTAAAAGGCATCGATTCACGAGGCTGAAAAAATTGCCCCCCCCCCCCCCCCCCCCCCGCTCCCGACGTTACGTCACGCGCCAACGTGGGTTCGGACGATTTTTACGATGTTTTGCCTCATATTTTTAGTTCCAACCGTATTTTTCGTACATTGGACAGCTTTTTTTGATATTTGTTTTGTCGTGATAAGATACGATTTTTGAGTTTGCTCCGTTGTGACGCAATGAGAAAGAACCGTTTTTTTAAAACGTAAATTAGTGGTGTTATTTTTACCCTTCATTAGTTTTCGAAAATCGTCGCGTTGCAGAATTAGTCTTCGAAGCTCTGTTAAGAGGGCCTGAACATTTTCGAGCGATTTTCACAGGCTGTAAATGTGTGAAAACAAAAATTGGACGTTTCAAGCGAGAAAGAAAACGGGGTTGAAATTCCGAACTTTGAATAATCAGAGAGCTCGAAACTCCGAAAGAATTTTAAGCGAAAGATGAAAACTCCGAAAATCTGAACAGCGTCAAAATAATTCGGCTATGGAAGTTTTTGAAGTTTCAAAATGTTCAATAAATCGACGAATTATTTCAAGATTTTTTATTTATTAAGAAGTGATTTTACGTCAATTTGGAAATTTGTCTAGACAATGTTATACGTTCTACATAATTTACAGTCAACTGTGTAGACTTTCGCAGGCTTATCTTGACGAACCGAGTTATTCGGAACATTAAAACTAGGAATTTTAAACCGTCGGCGCATTCGATTCGGAATTTCAACCCGGCCCTCATGTCGAGATCATGCCAGCGAAAGTCTATACAGTTCACTGTAAATTATGTAGAACGTATAACATTGTCTAGACAAGTTTCAAAATTGACGCAAAATCAATTATTGATGAAAAAAAAAATCTTTAAATAATTCGTCGATTCATTGAAAATTTTGATACTTTTAAAACTTCCATCGCCGAATTAGTTTGACGGTGTTAAGATTTTCGGAGTTTTGATCTTTCGGGGTGCTATTCGTTTGAAGTTTTGAGCGTTTTGACCATTCAAAGTTCGGAATTTAAATCCAGCCCCATCTTGAATTTCGGAACATTAAAATTAGGAACTTTAAACCGTCGGAGCATTCAATGTTCGGACTTTCAACCAGGCCCCGAAGAAAACATATTTTTTTTAGTGCACTCCTGCAATGCGCGCTCCAACATCGCTGTTCGGATTTGCCTGGCCCTCCGCATGACTTTGAAGATTGCATCGTTAGAGTGCAACGATCTTTTTTTTCTTCATTTTTAATTTCGTTATTTTTAGCGTTATCCAAAGCCGTTTTTTTTGCGAATTGAGGTTATACATCTCTTATAAGAATACGTAAAAAGATTCGAGTAATGTTCGCAGCCTAAGTCGGCAAAAAGAAATTGAGCAATTAAAAAAAAAATATCATTTCTGTTGCATTCTAACGATGCGAACTTCAACGTCATTCCTCCGCTTACTATTGTGATTTTTTTTTTCGTTTTACTCTCATATTATAAGATATTATTTTCTTTTGGTTATTATTATTTCACTATTAATTATTTAATAATATGTAACATTTAATTGTTTATATTGAATTTATTTTATTTAAATTAAGCATTTAATGATTTAATAATGATCATGTGAAATAATAATAATGTTCCAAAATTATTAATAATGATAATAATAATAATAACATAATGATGAACGTTTTTTTTTTCTGCGACCAAAATCCTTTTATGATTTTCATTTTAATTTGACGTAGGATAGCGCGACGGAGCCGCAATCTTGAATAAATTAGTCTATTTAAGTTTTCGTAATTGAAATTTTGGATTTTTCAATAAAAAATAAACGATGGAAATATGGGATCCAGTGTGAAGCCGGATTCTCGAGAGACGCGAAATGTTTGTGGGGTGAAAATTCGACAAAAGTGCGCACAATAAACGAGGGTCCCTTTTCGCGGCGATAAAATACGGAAATATATTTCCCAGACGGAGTATCGCGATAATTCGTATATACCGAGAGATTCGCGTTGGGCGAAATCTCTGCGGGGACCGCCGCGTTCCGATTGCGAGGCTCGGACGTGCATCCCTTTCCGAGGGCCGCACGACGAGACGGCGAGGATATATCTAGCCGCGGGGCGCGGGGTGTGAGGGCGAAAAAGACGAAGGGAAAGTTCCGTACGTAAGAAATTGTGGGCTCTGTGCCAATTTTCTTACGACACTGGTAGGTGAATGCGATTTTCGCTCGGCGCACACGCCCGTTCGGCCAATTTTATCTCGATATACGAGAGAATGAAAGGGTCGCGAATGGACTCCGTTCGGAGCTTGAATAGAGAGATCGATTTTCGTCGCAGGCTAATACTAAATTAAGCATCAAGTATTTTTCATGCTCAAAATGTCTTTATATATTTTGGGATTTTTTTTGTGAGGAATATCAAAACCAACGGGGTCGTCATGCGAGAATTTTTTTTCCATCGAAAATTATATTATTTATTATTTATTATTCATTATCACATTAATGTGTTTATAGTATTGATTATATTTATATTATACTATCCGAGCAAAAAAGTCCTCGAATGCAAAGGATTAATCTCATTATTCATGATCATTTTGCAAATAATTAATAATGGCGTTGAAGTTCGCATGGTTGGAATGCAACAAAAATGATTTTTTTTCCATCGCTCAATTTTTTTTTATTCATTCAGCCTGCGAAGATTAGTCCAATCTTTTTACACATTCTTATAAAAGATTCATAACCTCAATTCGCAAAAAAGGCTTTGGATAATGATAAAAGTGGAGAAATGAAGAGAAAAAAGATCGTTGCACTCCAACGATGCAAACTTCAACGTCATAATTAATAACATTTTTTGAAAATATATTTTTTCCCATAAAAAATTATCTCTCACGTTATGATTTGTTATCTATTATTTTTTATTCATCATCATATGAATGTATATGGCGATGTTGAATAAGTTCTGGCTGTTGGTGATAAATAATGCTTTGTTTTAAAAAATCATTCTTAATGCTTTCGAAAGTTTCGAAACTGTTGCGGGATCAACTCCTAATGATTCTGCAAGTTCAGCTAGCGTCTCAAATGAGTCTTCACGAATCTCATTATTCATGATCATTTTATTAATAATTAATAATGGCGTTGAAGTTCGCATGGTTGGAATGCAAAAGAAATGATGTTTTTTCGATCGCTCAATTTTTTTTTTTCATTCAGGCTGCGAAAATCCGTCAAATCTTTTTACACATTCTTATGAAAGATCTATATATATATCTATATATCTATATATATATCGATAACCTCAATTCGCTCCAATTCAACACATAAAAATAATTATTTTTGAAGCGTCTAATTGTAAACCAATCTCTGCATGTTGTTGCCGACAGAGCATGGTCGCCGTAAGTCTCAACACGAATTCTGTGTGATTCAGCTGCATTTTTTTTTTTCAATTCGTGCAAAAAAACTCCCCGCTATACGCTTCTTTTGGCACGAAATTTGACATGTTTAGCACTATGAAAAAAAAAAGTTTTTTATACTTCAGTGAAATGACATACACTGAATTTCAAGTTTGCTTATAGTACTTTTTGATATATGTGTTACCATCTTAAACTACACGCTCGTAGTTCCGGTAACGCCATCTGTTGCAAAACAGCGAGAACTTATTCAACGTCCTAATATATAATATTTACAATATTTATATAATTTATAATGCATTATTATCGTCTATTCATGTTATCGTTCATTATTATTTTATTTATTATATCTATATTATAATTTTATTATTTATAACATCCAATAATACTTATTTGCCTGAGAATATACGATACTGCCAATTTTCTTTTCGGCTTATTAGAAACAACGGTAATATTGTATTTTTATACTTTTTTAATTCTCAATATGCACACTCGTAACCCCTCCTTCTCTCTCTCTCCAGCTCGCTCTCTCTCTCATGATAATTTTACTAAAAAATTATCGAGTCGCCACGTGCGCAACTAGAAAAATCAAGATTAACGGGGCCGTTCGAGGGAATCTCGTTACATGTAAATATGCTGAACGAGTAGTGCTCACCGCGCGGGGTTCGAATTAGCGCGGTAATTAGTATAGCGGTGCCAGGATGTTCGGAGCAGATCTGGAATGTTTGCAGTCTCGAGGATGGCCAGACAATTCTAACGGTTGGGTCGTTGATCCGTTCGCAAATTCTCTCGAAGGGGCAACTCGTTATATAAACTTGCTCTATAAATATATATATGTATTGTACAAATATATTTTATCAAATGAATCATTACAACATTACATATGAGGTATTCCACGTGAATCCGGTGGACTTCTTCCCTGACCCCCGCCAATTCGATTTATCATTTTTTATCTGATTCCATTGACTCTAAAAGACGCCCTGATTTTTTTTAACATTTTTCGAAAAAAGCCTTTATAAAAAAAAAATTTCTCCGAAAAAAAAACGCCCCGATTTAAAAATCTGAATAAAATTCCCAAGAATGCGTGATTATATGTAAACATTTTCAAGCTATCACCCGCAGTCGAAGTATAATTTTTGCTATGCTTTCTGAGCGATTAACGTTTGAAAGAATCCGAAAAATTGACTGCTACCTGTTCAAGGTCCATGATTGTGATTTGGTTATTCAAAAATGGTGAAAAAAATTCATTGTGGGTATCAAAATATTCGAGTATCCGCCCGAAGTGAGCGGATCTTGAATATGTCGGATTTTTTTCAACGTTAATCGCTTAGAAAGCACAGAAAAAATCATACTTCGACTGCGGGTGATAGCTTAAAAATTTTTACATATAATCACGCCATTTTGAGGATTTTTTCGAATTTTTAAATCCGGGCGTTTTTTTCGCAGAATTTTTTTTTTACTAAGGGTTCTTTCCGAAAATAAAAAAAATCAAGGTGTCTTTTAGAGTCAATGGAATCAGATTAAAAATAAATAAATTGAATTGGCGGGGGTCAGAAAAAAGTCCACCGGATTGACGTGGAATACCTCATATATATATACACACATATACTACATATAAATGACTATACAGTTACACATAAATATATATGGCCAATATTTCCGGCCCAATCTTTTTTCATATCGCACAAGTAACTTTCAAATGATAAAAAAATTAAATTCATCGACGGTGTGACCCAAATTTAAAAAAAAATCCGCTCTCTCATTTATATCGTTCATACCTGACATGAAAGAGGACGAGAGTAGACATTTGGGGAGTATTGAATGCTTTTTTCAAAAGTGAACCATTTTCGAGATATTATTATTTATTTTTCAACCAATGTATAGAATAAATTTTTTTTAATTATTTGTAGTTCGAAGACTTAGTAACAAAGAGTTATTTTCTCGCCGCTGCTTCAAAAATGGCACAACGTTAATTCTTTTTACGGTTCTTATTCAATTTTTTTTTGTTCAAATCTCGATCACGTAACCTTTTTTCGCACGCCGAAAATTCTCGGGTCGACACTAATTTGTCGTTCGGCGCGTACACGGATAGGAGGCATCGCAGAAAAGTTGAGAGCGAAAGGATCCTTCAGGTTTGGTTAGATCATGAGCAGCCGAATATCGTCGTCGAACACACACACACACACACACCCACACGCACGGACAGTTCTCGTGGTGCTATTCTAATTCTAGAACTATTCTAGTTGCTCGCAACTTGATGTGGGGAGATGAGCGAACGAGAGAAAGAGAGAAACAGACGGACAGACAGATAGAAACAGAATCAGAGAGAGAGAGAGCCAGACAAAGAGAGAGAGAGAGAGAGAGAGAGAGAGAAAAAAAGAAACAGAGTGAGTAAGCGAGAGAGAAAAAGAGAGGCCGAGCTTCTTCTCTGATGGGCACAGCATCGACTGGTCCGTTGCCCATACACCCCCCCCCCCCCTCTCTCTCTCTTGTCTCGAAGCCCAGTCTCGTTTCGTGCATTGCCTGCGACACATCTTTTCATCTCGTTTTCATCTTATTCGTGCACCTGCTCCGCGCCCACAACGCGTTCATTCTAATCGATGCTTTTCATTGACGAAAAATCGCGCACTCAAGAATAACGGGCCGGGCGTCACGCACCTCGTAATTGGAAGGGGCAACGGCCGCGAAGTTTCGCCGCAACGCGAACGTTTTTCCGATTAACAAATATATTCGCCGCGTCAAGGCGAAACACGTGGAAAAACAATTGATTGAAATCGTGCTGGAAAAATTCGTAACCTCCTCGCTTCAAGGCTCAAGCGCAGTGGGAGGAAGGCAACGTTGAACCGGAAATCGAACGAACTGTACGCGCCGGAAGGGTGCGAAGGTGGGGGCGGCACGCACGTATATTCGCGGGCGAGAGAGAGAGTGGGAAGGAGAAAGAGGGCGAGAGGAAACAACGCGAGGGGTGCAAGAGGCAGAATAAGTGTGAGATGCAGTGGCGCCGACAACGCAAGATCAGCCACGTGATCGGCTCCTCTAATCACGCGCTCCTATTAACGAGGTACCAAGACGGTACGGGCATCATTAAACGAATGAGGGAGGCGGACACGGAAATCTTGATGCACAGGGTGTCTTGCTAGGAATGGATGATCCTGCAACTGTCGATAGGTCAGATCATGTCGTACTATATGCTGGAATCTCAATTCGGTTAAGGCGGGATATACATTTACAATGATGAAAAATCGATTTCTTTATTGTCTTTCTTTAAGGGGTTGGGCCACAGTAACGGGTATAAAATCATGTGCGAATTTAATATTTGTTTTCGTATGAAAAAGTGATTCACTCGTCAAATTAATTACACGTCTATTTAGTATGAATATCAAGCTGTTAGAAAAAATATATATATATATATTTTTTCGATGTACAAAATGGCCGACTACCCATACAGGGTCGCCTGTCGTAACAAAAATGCCAGCATTCAGCCATTAAACGGTTCTCTGATAATCGGCCAATAATTCGTCGACCAGCATTGGGGTATCGTAGGCGGATGAACGGCTTGCCAGATCGATGCCAGCCATCGATGGGCCAATACCATCGCACCGATAATATGGCGATCAGCATTGGGGTATCGTAGGCGGATGAACGGCTTGCCAGATCTATTCCAGCCATTGATGGTTTGTTTTTGGGCGTTTTGCAAATGCAGGTCGTTAAACTGTAACACGCAAAAACAAGGGATAAGGTTTCGAAAAGCATATCCCACTGATGAAGCTGAAATTTTGCATCGACCTTCTTTTCAATATTTCAAGAGAACCTTCAAAAGGATATTGGCGACTAGCGATAGTTTTCGATATATCGTATATTGAAAGTTATTTATCGTACTGCGCTTCTACTATATTAAATAAACCCAAACAAACCCATCCCACATGGCAAGTGATATGCACATACGGGCGAGCACCGTTCGCCAGGAAGCAGCGCAGCCGGAGGAGTGGGGGGTATCTATCGGATATATAGATATACTCGTATGGCGTGGAATAATAAACTTTACAATGCGATATATCGAAAACTATTGCTAGTCGTCGAAAATCCGTTAACGGTTTCTCTTAGGATAATGAGAGGAAGTTCGGTGCAAAATTTCAGCTCGATCAGGGGAGTATGCTTTTCGGAACTTCACCCAAAACGAGCGAGTTATTTTTACAGCCTAAATGGACCGAAAGAATTGTCGGTAAACTTTAATGTGACGAATAAAATTATCGGCATAATAGTAAGGAACGAACGAACGATGGATTCTGTAAGTGTTAGAATGGCTAAGTGGGTAGGGCGCTCGACACTAGAACGAATGGCGCAGGTTCGATCCCGATGAAAAGTAGAAACTTGAACAATGCAGAAAGCGTTTTTAATGCAATTATTCTATGTAAATGGAAATAAGTAAGGCATAAAAAAACAAAAAAGATACTACTAGAATTTTTATATTCATAATTTGTCAATTTTTTGTTTTTCATTTCCGGCAGAAGATCCGGCAGCCGTTGCTGGGCCAATATGGGCGTATGATGGTTGGCCAAGTCTTGGCAGCCATTCATGGTTTACCATTACCAACCATGCATGGCGCGGATCCGGCCCGTTTGTATAGCCATTATCGCGCCATCGTTTGTTCTCTGGCAACGAGTCGTGGGCCATTACTGTTCCGATTGTAAAACCCTATTTGGGTACTAATATTTTCTTTTGTTGTCTTTCCTTTAGGCGCTCCGCGGCGTGACTTTTAGCATCCACAATTTTTTACCTAGAACAAAAAACAAAAATCCTCGTTAATCTACATTAGAGTACCTAGAAAAGTACGTACGGAATTTAAAAAATATTGTTTTATTCAAAAGTTGTAGGTATTTGAAGTTAAGAAATGAATTTTCAGTGAAAATTTTCGTTATAACTGCTCATAAACTGCTCGAAAAATGAAAAGTTTTCGATAAATCAGAAATTCCGTACGTACTTCTCTGCGAAATGCAATTACGAACATAACTTTCAAATTTGAGGTGAATCGGGTGAAAATTGTTGAAGTTATTTGTCACGCCAATTGGAAAAAAAATGTTTCGAGAACTTTCGAGTAGTCGGCCATTTTGTACATGGAAAAAAAATATATATATATATTTGCTAACAGCTTGATATTCGTACCAAATATTCGTTACTGTGGCCTAAGGCGTTAAACGATAGAACTATATATGTAGAATGTTTTCCTAAAGTTTCAAAGCAAAATTCGAAAAACTTCAAACGTTACAGGCCGTCAACGCTGTGCATTATCGAAATTGGCGCGCAGGATTACTTAACAACTACTAAGCCGATTGAGTTGAAACTCGGTAGAAATATTGATAATATTGGTACTCTCTACTTGACGAGAATTGTTTTTGAAAAATTGCAAAAAAATGACTTTTTTAATCCACATTTTACAGAAATGTTGATATTTTTTTGTAAATGCGTGCCATTTTCTCAAATTTGCATTTTCTTCATTTTAATTACCGTCACATAGAAACCATACATGTTCTAACTGAAAAAATGGTTGAACTTTTTTGCAAATCAAAGTCTACGGGAAGCTAGACTTCACGCCGATTCGCAACTCCCGCGGCGACCTTGCTGTAACACTCTGCCACAGCTCCGTCATTTTGATGGCTAATTAATTGAACAAAATTGTTTTGTATACTTAAATATACTATTAAAGTATACCTAAAGTTTCATTATTGTAGAACAATTATTTCTCAGTTTAAAAAATCCTTCAATGTTGCTGATTTTTTTCCTAAAATTTTTCCCTAAATGTATATCCCGCCTTAAAGTCCCTCGGTTTTCGAGATAGAAATCATCTGCTTTTGGTTTTTCGCGCGCCACTTCTACAAATGATAACTTATTTTTACTCGGTTTTTCGAAAAATATCCTTGGTTATTTGTCTTATCTAGGAAAGTCTTCTCTTTAACCTCAAATGTTGAGGAAATTTTATGAAAAAAGATCTTATGCAGAATTTTCATACAAACCTATTCGAACATCTGACTTTGATGGCCTGCGGTGTAAAAACAGTGTACTACGCATATCGTGCCAATTACTTAAAAAGGTTGCTTATTTATTGTCGATTCATATCATTTGTAGAAATAGCACGCGAAAAACCAAAAGCAGATGATTTTTTTGTTCAAAAAATAACATAATGCCCGAAATCTCGAAAACCGTGGGACTTTTACTAAACTGAAATTTCAGCATATAGCAGGACATGATCTGACCTATCGACAGTTGCAGGATTATCCATTCATAGCAGGACACCCTGTATATGCGTATGTGTGTATTTATGTTAATGTAAATGTACATATGCTCATTCTAATTGAGCATACTATATTGGACCCGAATCTTTATATTTTTGTATACTTGCTTAAAGCCTTAGGCCACTCTAGAGCCCGAAAAAATAGGCTTTTTAGGGATTTTTTTCAGATAAACTACAAAACAAACCCTAACAAAAAAGGGTGTTTATCATACATATCAGTGACTGTATACAATAATTTTTGTGAAGCGATTAATTTCAAAATCGTGGCTGTGGAGCGTTCATCTCAAAACTGCATTTTTTAAGTTGGCCGGAAATTGTTAACAACAAATGAACCATGCAATATAAAAACAATCCTACGTACTTCTATAGACAATGTATTTTTCAAGATATATTCAACATTTCAAGTGAATCGGTTGAAAATTGTCTGGGTTATGTTTCCGACCAATTAAAAAAATTGAGATAAACGCTGCACAGCCGCCAATATGAAATTAATCGCTTCAAGAAAATTATTGTACACAGTCACTGATATGTATGATAGACACCTTTTTTGTAATCTCGATTTGTGTAGTTTTTCTGAAAAAAAAATCGCCAAAAAGCCTATTTTTCGGCCTTTAGAGTGGCCTAGGGGCCGTCCATAAATTACGTCATCGATTTTAGCACATTTTTACCCCCCCCCCCCCCTAAATCATCCTATCTTTCCCATCCTCATAATCCAATTATCGTTACCGTCATCCAACGACCAGACCCCCCCCCCCCCCTATTTTCAAAAAATGTAATTTATGGACGGCCCCCTAACCTCTTAAATTGTTGGCGAAGGAGTGGGCGTAACTAATATAGTTGAATGCCCATAGTAATTCTTGGAATGCTATTTTTTTTAACCGTTCGTGTTTATAAATATTCATTTATGTGAAGAGGTTGTAGAACATGTTTTCCGCTATAAAATAACCCAACAACACTTTTGGCAAAAGTGAACAATTTTCGGGATATTATTTTTTTTTGAACTGGTGCATGAAATTAAACTTTTTTTATTATTTGTAGTTTGAGGACTTAGTAACAAAGAATTATCAACAACAAAATATGAATAATTATAACACTTGCAGTTTTGGACCTATAATTCAAAAATATTTGCAGATTGTTCCTATTTTATTATCGATAATTTTTTGTTGCTGTGCCCTCAAACTACAAATAGTAAAACAAGTTTGATTCCACAAAATAGTTTTGTTGAAATTCATTCTTAAAGTTTCCTACCTCTCATTTTAGTATGATGTAATAATGAAAATATCTCGAAAATAGAATATACATATATATATATATATACACACATGAATATTGGGATGTTGAATAAGTTCTCGCTGTTTTTTTTTTGTGAAAATTATTTCTTCATTTTGAAAAATCATTTTTGAGGGAGGGAAGGAGAGAGAGAGAGAGCAGTTCGTAGAGTCAACCCAACCAATTATTTTCCCCCTAAAATCGACACTTCGTTCGAACAGTTTCTCGCGACGTTTCCCAACCAACGAATTAGCATCGATCGCCCAAAATCGCAATTCGACCGTTTATCGGGCTGACGTTCGTGCGTGTTCCGTCAATTCCCAAATACATTTGACCCAATTATTGTCGGATGTCACTGCCAGCTCGACCCTTCAACCTTGCGCATCAAAGTATCGAATTGAAAGTAAAGATAAACAAGAGGATTCGATGTTTGAGACACCGGGATGATTAATCGAGCACGTCGATGAGCGTCCGCTGCCAGAAAGAATCGCGGCATTAAAACGTGTGGCGCAATCCCATTCGTATCGCTCTATAGCATTGACTTGTCTGTGGATGACGATGTGCGCGACTCTTTCTATAACTGCCCCGTGGTCACTGGGTTGCGATTGCGGTGTGCCTCGAAGGAGGGAGAAAAAAACGCTCGTCCGTGTGCAATTTCTACTAGTGGTCCTCATCTCGCGTGACACAATCGCGGCCCAGATAATTGTGCTATATTCTCGTACGTGACACTAGAATTGCTCGGTGTGTATATATGTATATACACAAGAATACATTTTTATTTCATTTATTACATTGTTTATTTATTTTTATTTGATTTATCGTTTATTTTATTATTTATTCATGACATATTATTTATTATATTGTTCTATAATAAATAATCCTTCGACTGCACACTGAGTCATTTTGACCCCATTTCTTTTTCGTGCAAGCACGTATTTTTCAACGCATCTCCCACTTTGATCGAATGTATGGGCACTGCGGTATTGTTTTTTTTTAACAAAAAAAAACAAATTTTGGGTCATAACGCAAGGATCATTGACTACAAAAAACGTGGATTAAAAAAAATGCATATTTACCGAAATACAATTATCTGAAAAAAAAAAACGTATGGGGTCCGTCGAGCCCACATGCAGCCATATATATAATATTTATATAAAATATAGCCATATACAGATATTTATTATAAAACAGAAAAAAAATATTGCGTGTATATATGCTGGTTTTTTTTTGTCTTCCACTTTTCCATCATATGTGCAATTGACCGGACCGATTTTTCCCAAAAATGTATTCAAAATAATTCAAACAAATTGATAATGATTTATCGCAATTTTGAAAGGCAAACATGGAGATACACTCAGGTTTATATATATACACACACACACACACACGGAAACATGTTTTATTTTGTTTATTTATTATATTATTATTGTTATTAAATGATATAATAAATAAATAGAATAAAACAATTATGTGTATATATACAGGGTTAGTGGATATTGGTCACAATCCCGTGAACGGGTTGTAGGACATGTTTTCCGCTTTCAAAAAACACAGTAATGCTTTATGCAAAAGTGTACGATTTTCGAGATATCATTAATTCTTTTTTCTCAAAGTGAGGTGTAGACAAATTAAAAAATTAATTAAAAAAAGCCTGTTGTATGGAATCAAAGTTTACATTATTTGTAGTTTGAGGACACAGGAGCAAAGAATTATCAACGAGAAAATAAGATAATTATTAGACTTGCAGAGTTTTGGACCCCTGATTCAGAAATGTTTGCACATCATTCTCATTTTATTGTTGATAATTATTTCTTATTGTGCCTCGAACTACAAATAATAATAAAAGTTTAATTCAATACAACAGTTTCTTTTAATTAATTTTCAGAGTAGCCTACCCCTAACTTTAAAAAACATTATAATATCTCGAAAATGATTCTTTTTTGCGTAACGCATCACTGGGAAAACATGTCCTACAACATGTCCTACAACATCCCTACAACCCTTTCGCGGGATTGTGACCAATAACCGCAGTACCCCTGTGTATATATATATATGTGTGTGTGTGTGTGTGTGTGTGTGTGTGTGTGTGTGTGTGTATATATATATATATATATATATATATATATATATATATATATTTATATATATAGGGGTACTGCGGTTATTGGTCACAATCCCGCGAAAGGGTTGCAGGACATGTTTTCCCAGTGATGCGTTACGCAAAAGTAAATCATTTTCGAGATATTATAATGTTTTTTAAAATTAGGGGTAGGCTACTCTGAAAATTAATTAAAAGAAACTGTTGTATTGAATTATATATATATATATATATATATATATATATATATATATATATATATATATATATATATATAGAGAGAGAGAGAGAGAGAGAGAGAGAGAGAGAGAGAGAGAGAGATTGTTTTTTGTACTTTTCCACCAAACTTGAATTTACCGTACCGATTCTTTACAAAATTCCATTCTAAATAGTTCGAACACATTGGTAATAATTCACTTGGATTTTGCAAGGCTATTTTATAAAAAACATGAAGATACGTTTAAGTACGTTTGAATTAGAATAGAATGGAAGTGAAGTTTTTTTTCATTCTATTTCTTGGCTCATTTTGGCTAGAAAAATCCCAAGTACCTTTTTCGGGATTTTCATCAGAGATTTACAACGTAAAGATGCGGAAAAAAAGATTTTGGGTGACAATAAAAAAAAAGACAACGAAGAAATAAAAATGCAGATAATAATATTGTATGAGAAAATTGGATAGTAATGTAATCGCAGATTGAATAGTGGAATGTGATCGACGAGAATTTGGGTAACAATCAAAATAAAGGAATGACAAAAATAAAAGATTATAATGTTATTCCACCAACCGATGGTAGAATATTATAATTGATGAAATGACTGAAATAGATAAATGAAAAAATAATTTTCATAATTTGATTATGAAATATGAAATACATTTAATATATAAAAAATTTAATAGCGCTAAAAGTGGCGAAGCGACAATAATAAAGGAGAATTTTGCAGTCGTTAAAGTTGACGTTAACGAATATTCGTGTGGCGTGACATGTTCGCAGCTCCACCGGGCGAGGAGGACGAGGAGGCGGAAATACGAAACGGCTACGTATCGAAGAGCCAGGAGAATGGTACGAGTTCGAAAAACGGCCAGCCCGGTCACAAGACCGGGCGTACGGACTCGGCTGGAAGTGCGACGAGCGACTACGCGAGCGATTACGCGAGCGCCGTCTCGAACTCGAGGCGCGAGGATTCCGGTGGTTCCCGTGCCCAGCCTAAGGTCATATTCAACGAGAACGAGTACACGAGGATCACGACGCCCCGGCAGGATGTGCTATTCAAGAAGGGCTATCTGTCGCGGAAAAAGGTCTGGGCGAGCACGGCCAGCACGAGCGCGACCCCCTCGACCACCGAGAGCCAATCAGCCTCGCACTCCACCGCAGGTACTTTGTCTTCCTAGCAATTTTTGTCAACGTCTCTGTCCTCCTCGCGCGTAACAAAAATGGTATCGAAGTTTGCATCGGTCGCATGCAACGAAAATATATATATTTTTTTCGTGTTGCTCGATTTTTTTTGGCACATTCAGGCTACAAAAATCACGGAGATATTTTTTGAAAATCCTTATGGGGATTTTTTTTTCCATATCCTAAACTTGGAAAAAGGGGTTTGGATAGCGATAAAAATGAAAAAATGTAGAAGCATTCCAACGATGCAAACTTCAACCCCGTAGAAAAATCAATTAAAGGGCTACATCTACCTAGGGGCTCGAAAAAATGGCCAAATTCTGAAAAAAATTCTGGCAAACGGTTGGTTAGAAAAAAACGCATTTTTTGACACATAGGTATGAGTGGATAATCCTGCAATTGTCGATAGGTCAGATCATGTCCTATATGCTGGAATTTCGGTTTAGTAAAAGTCCCACGGTTTTCGAGATTTTGGGCTTTGTGTTATTAAGGCCTTAGGCCACAGTAACGGGTATACAATCATGTGCGAATTTAACAATTTTTTTTTCGTATGGAAAAGTGATTCAGTCATAAAATTAATTACACATCTATTTAGTATGAATATCGAGCTGTAAGAATTTTTTTTTGGGCGCTCCGCGTCGTGACATTTAGCACCCACAATGTTTTACCTAGAACGAAAAACAAAAATTCTTGTCAATCTACATTAGAATACCTAGAGAAGTACGTGCGGAATTAAAAAAATATTGTTTTATTCAAAAGTTGCAGGTATTTGAACTTAAGAAATGAATTTTCAGTGAAAAATTTCGTTGTAACTGCTCATCAACTGCTCATAAAATGAAAATTTTTCGATTAAGGGGGGATTGTCTTTTTTTCTCGCAAAATTTACCGCTTTTTGGGAATTTTTTTGTGAAGAAAGTATACAACGGAAAACTTGTGAAACTTGGCATATAGTTTTATTGATCTGTTTACTACATACAAAAAATTTTTTAAACAATTTCATCAAAAAATCCGCCTCCCACCCCCCTCGACGCGCGATGGTCCTTTTTTGATGGTGTGCACGATTACAGCCTTCACGTTCATTCTGCAACAAAAACCCAAAAAGCATTTTACTTTAGACACATATAGCTATCGTTCGATGGAGGGAAAAAAAAATTGACGATTTGGTGACGTTTTGAACTTGAAGTATCGATTTTTCGAAAAAAATTGATCGATTTTTTGTTATAAATAAAAAACTATTAAACGTATTGCTTTTTTGCTTCATCAAACGATAAAAGGATGTCAGCTGAGCATTCTGTCCAAATTTGAAGGCAATCGGTTGAATAGTTTTTGAGAAATCGTGCACACCATCAAAAAAGGACCATCGCGCGTCGAGGGGGGTGGGAGGCGGATTTTTTGATGAAATTGTTTAAAAAAATTTTTGTATGTAGTAAACAGATCAATAAAACTATATGCCAAGTTTCACAAGTTTTCCGTTGTATACTTTCTTCACAAAAAAATTCCCAAAAAGCGGTAAATTTTGCGAAAAAAAAAAGACAATCCCCCCTTAATCAGCAATTCCGTACGTACTTCTCTGCGAAATGCAATTAGGAACGTAACTTTTAAATTTGAAGTAAACCGAGTGAAAATTGTTGAATTTACTTGTCTCGCCAATTGGAAAAAAGCTGTTTCGAGAAGTTTCGAGTAGTCGACCATTTTGTCCATCGGAAAAAAAATATATATTTTCTAACAGCTTGATATTCAAACTAAATAGATGTGTAATTAATTTTATGAGTGAATGACTTTTTCATACGAAAAAAAATTGTTAAATTCTCACGTGATTTTATACCCGTTACGGTGGCCTAAGGGCTTAAAAAAATCATCTGCTTTTGGTTTTTCGCATGAGATTTCTACGAATGATATGAATCGACAATAACTAAGCAACTTTTTTAAGCAATTGGCACGATATGCGTAGTACATTTTTTTTTACACCGCAGGCTACCAAAGTCAGATGTTCGAATTGGTTTGTATGAAAATTCTGCGTAAGATCTTTTTTCATAAAGTTTCCTTAACATTTAAGGTTAAAAAGAAAACTTTTCTAGATAAAACAAATAACCGAGAGCATTTTTTGAAAAAAACCGGGTCATAAAAGTTATCATTTGTAGAAATGCCATGCGAAAAACCAAACGCGGATGATTTTTATATCGAAAACCGTGGGACTTTTACTAAACTGAAGTTCCAGCATACAGTAGGACATGATCAGACCTATCGACCGTTGCAGGATTGTCCATTCATAACAAGACACCCTTTATATTGAGAGCATTTAAAAAAAATCACCAAAAAATGCAGAAAAACAATAAAAACACGGGCGCCGGCAGATGGTGACATTTTTTTCGCGGTGTTTAGCGGTGGACACTCTCCAGCTTCAACGGTCTATCCGAAATCGAAAAAGCTAACGGGTTATTCAAGTTAACAATAAATACGAGTCGTTGACGATCGTCGATTCTTTAAATATTTTTTTCCAACACGTGACGACGAATTGAATCTCCAGCATACAAAATCTATGAAACACGCCGTCAATTTGGCATAACTATTAGGATGTTGCATACGTCCTCACTGTTTTTTTTTTTCGTAAAAATGAATGCTTTGTTTCAGGCGGTCCTCTAGTTTCTCGGCTGTTTTTTTACGGCTTTTTCAATAATTTTTTACGGGCAAAGCATCGAAATAATCAATCTCATTGTTTTTGCATAATCTTTATTAACATTTAAATAAGCTTTACAAATGTTTTGAAGTCAAAATATATAATAGAATAAAAGTTATAGTTGCCGACAGGAAGACATCAAGTAAAAGAGGTGCTTGACGGTGACCAAGATTGCGGCTGTTCTGCTTATCTGAAATCAAAAAACCAAACGGCATTTTAATCTTCATATTTAAGACTAGCGATTGAACTAGAGTGAATTCTAAATTACAAAAATTGACTTTTTTATACACTTTTAAAAATTACATTCTATTTTTTACTCATTTTTTCTTAAGTTTTTCGCTCGTACAAAAAAAACTATCGAAGCAATCATGATAATCTTAGTTCAATCGCTGGCTTATAACATATTGAAGATGCTGTATACATTTGAACAAGATCGGTGCAGTAGTTTCTGAAATATCGTGGTCACCGTTTCGAAAAATGGTGTTTCGAGAAAAACGCGTTTGAAAGTATACCTGCTCCGTATACCTGCTCCGTTCCAGGGCCGTAACTTGTGAACCACTTCGAATATCGAAAAATCCTTTGGCACACATTTTCTACACATGTTGTAGATGTGATTTATGAAAAAAAAAATTCGCTTTTTTCGACCCGAGAAACTAGAGGACTGCCTTAAGAAAATCTATCCTAACGCTTTGAAACGTTTTGAAACTGTTGTTTGACCAACTCCTAATGACTCTGTAAGTTCGGCTAGCGTCTGACATGAGTCTCCATGAAACCATGCCTCCATTCAACACATCTAAATCGTTATTTTTTTAAGCGTTTAAAGCAATCTCTGCATGTTGTTTTCGACAGAGTGTCGACAAAAATAAACTAGTGCTGTAAAATTCTCCGCAAAAAAAAGTTGTTCACACTCCGGCGAAATGACATCCACCGAATAGGGATGTTGCCTACTTTTGGGAAAGTGTTTAAAATTCTTCACACATACATAATATACCTCTATATGTTTGCTTTATGTATTTACATGCAGCAAATTCTTCAATAATATCGTTTTAACTCAACCGTTTCAAAAATACGCGCCAAAACGCCCATATGTGTTATTTGACAGCGCGTGACGTCATATTCTGCGAAATACGGGTCTCCGAACAAACACAATGACAAATATTTAAGAATTAATAAGTTCAAGGATGAATTCTAAATTATATTCATCACCGTATGACCGTCTTGTAGACCTGCAATTAAATAAAACAAAACAAGTTGTAAAACGAAGCATAACCTCAAAAACTTGTTCAAATTATTGCAGCGTTTGTAACATTATTAATGCTATATACATTATTCGTTGCACAAAAAACAATTATTTAGGGTACACCTCCATGGAGGTCTTGACGTGTCTGAATTCCGCGGAGCAGAAGTCGCTGTTTTTTTGTAAAGAAATTGGCCACCATTATGCAATCAATCCTAGGCAAATTCAAACTATTTGCCTTCACGAATCCAGTCTCCATTATTAACGTTCGAGTAAAATTCAAAATCAATCGATAAACCTCACAAATTGTATTCTAAGACAAAGTAAACAGTAACAGCCTAGTACAAGCAGTGAGCTTAGAGCGCACAGTGGTTCCAAACGCCGAAAAGCTGGCCAAAAATAGGGAAAATCGCGTTACTAAATATAGGACTTTTTTGTGCGCCATATGTTTGGTTGGTACCTGTACTTTAAGAACGCAGCATTACCAATGCCAATAATACACACTTGTTGGCAGCTTGGCGTCGTGGAGTTAAGGTTAAATTTCGTGAATGTCACGTGTTTTCTGACTTAAACATTTAATTTAGACAAGTTAGTGTTAATTATTCATGGTGAAGTGAATTGTTTCGAAGAGAGGGATATCTGAGGTTAGTAAAATACGTTTTGTTTGAAATTTTAAGTGCTTGTACATTGTTTATATATTATTGTTTGTAAATCACAAAATTTTGTCATTTTTATGCCACTTTTACTTTCTCATTTTCTCGAAAGTCCCGCTAGATCCCGGGCTGAAATTAATTGCTTATGGTAAGGGCATCATAGCACTAAATTATGACGCCAATAACTTTTGCCCGAATTTGCCCGAAATTGAGAAAATGCAATTTGAAAATTTACTTAAAAAAATGGCTAAAAATACGATTTTTACGCTATATAAAGCCCAATATCGTCAAAAAAAATGTGTCTAAGTTATTTAATGTTGAGTATACATACTACCAATGATTTTGACATTATAAACAATGAATTTGTTATAAACAATAAATAATTTTTTTCAAAAAACTTAATTAAAATTGTTTCCAAGTTGATTAAATGTCAAATTCTGATTCAGCGACGTCGAAAACCCCTTAATCAACAGGTTTTATCATTTACAATTATAATCATTTTTTTGGTCCGCCATCTTGTTTTTGACTTTGTTTTGCATTTTTTTATGAAACTGATGTCAAATTTCGATTTAGCGACCTCAAAAACTCCTTATAACATCATTTTTTATTGTTTAAAGTTGATATAAATTTTTTTTTGGTCCGCCTTCTTGTTTTTTACTTTTTGACTCATTTTTTTCGAAAAACTAACATCAGATTCGGATTCAGCGACCTCCAAAACCTATATATACCCACCACCATCCGTTTTTTCGATGATTTCGATTTTTGGCCAGCTTTTCGGCGTTTGGAACCACTGTGGAGCGTCGCCTCGTTCGTGTTTTGCAAAGTGTGACGTCATGCTCTCTGATTGGTGTTCTTTGTCACGTGACTTATAGATATGTTTTTACAATTGATTTATCTGAATTTATCTACAATTTTCACCAAACTGAAATAAAATAGGCACTTCCGAGAATCACTTTAATTACAAGCTATCCCCTCCTGACAATATTTCTTTTATTTTTGGGTACTGGAAACGTCCGTATTTCAAGCTTGCTTATAATACTTGCCATTTTAACCTACACGCACGCCATTCTGGTAACGCCATCTGTTGGAAAACCGCGAGAACTTATTCAGCGTCCTAATATTGAAAAATGAAGATCGATTTTTAAAAAGTGAGATCGTCAACGACCCCTAAATGTTTCTCATCGTATCTCCTGTAAATTTGAAGACCAATCCATCAAGTGGTTCTCGAGATATCATGTCCACTGAGTTTGAAAACAGCGTTTCGAGAAATAGTGCGGTCGTGCTGTCGCTGAAAAACCCAGTAATCGGAAGAAATTAGAAGAAGGCTGATTTTTTGACAGGTGATATTGTAGGTGCCGCGGGTGCTAAATCCGAGTTTGCCTGAAAATCGGGGTGTAGGGTTTTTTTTAGGGGATGAAGGTGGATTTAGGGGATGAGGGTGGATTAAGGCCAAACTACAACCCCTACGAGGTCGGCGCCCTGAGACGAAATGTGCAGAAAAATCCAGGCTTTAGTTTTGTCCACAGCGCCGAAGTCGTGGAAGTTCATTTTGGGAGTAAAAAAGTGGGGTGAAATTTTGGAAAATCAGTTTTACTTCAATAACTCTTTACGAAAAATTCGTACACTTTTTGTTCAAATGGGAACGTTGTAGCCCTCGAAAAGACGCGTCGATCGAGTATTTGATGATCACTCTCCGATAATATCTTCACACCCCAAAAAATGGTTGAAATATCAAAAAAAAATTGTTTATTGAATAACTCAAAAACAATCGATTTTGCGGGTATGGTTCAAATGTACGAAATGTAGAGAATAATTTTCTCTATATTTTCGTGTTTATGGACCACCCTTGAATTTTGATTTTCCAAACCCCCTCGGGGATTGGAAATTCAAAATGAAATTGTGCGAAAACGATTGACCGCACGAATTTAGCACTGTGGAAGAATTTGTAGCTTAAACCCTCAGCTACATTTTTGTCCACAGCGCCAAACTCGTGTCTCTTTATTTTCGTTCAATAGTTGTCCCGGAATTTCATTTTGAATTTTCAACTCCTGAGAGGGCTTCGAAAAAGCAAAATTCAAGAGTGGTCCATAGGAACAAAAATATAGAGATAATTATTCTCTACATTTTGTACATTTAAACCATCCCCGAAAAATCGATTGTTTTTGAGTTATTCAATAATCAATTTTTTTTCATAGTTCAACAATTATTTTGGGGGTGAAGATATTTCCGCAGAGGGTTGATCAAATACCCAATCGACGCGTCTTTCCAACGGCTACAACGTTCCCACTTGAACAAAAATTGTATGAATTGTTCCTGAAGAGTTATCGAATGAAAACTGATTTTTCAAAATTTCACCCCACTTTTTCACCCCCAAAATGAACTTCCACGACTTCGGCGCTGGGGACAAAAATGAAGCCCGGATTATTCTGAACATTTTGTCTCCCGGCGCCGACCTCGTGGGGGTTGTAGTTTGGTATTAATCCACTTCCATCCCCTTTCATCCTCTAAAAAAACCCTACACCCCGATTTTAAAGCAAACTTGGATGCCCCGCGGCACTGGCTCCCCTGGCCGACTGTTAGAAGCTATAGCTCATTCAATTTTAGGAATATTCTAATGAAATTTTCAGGGAATATAGCCAAAAGATGATACTACCGAAAAAACATATTTTGGTGAAAATGCAATTTTTTCACCCACCTAGGTGGATGTAACCCGTTAACAAACTTGCATTTTTACGCGCAGATGGCAGCGAAACAACCGAGGACCAACAACTGCTGGACTGCAAGGAGAACGGCGCCGAGGAGTATCCAGCGATGATGAATTCCGGCTTACAAATGACGTACGGCACGTTTTACGATCACGGGACCGGTTACTACTACGAGTATCCGGTGATGGTGGTAGATCCCGGCGTCCCGGGAGGACCACCGATGCACAACGTACTGACCGCAGTCCCATGCGGGCCAGTTCCCCTCCGTCCAATCGAATGGGTCAATCCTGAATTCGTCCCGAAATACGGCAACGAGCAGTACTGCGTCGTGGACTATCAGGTGAACTCACGATGGCGCTGCTCTTTGGCCACTGGCAGCTATATATCAGTATATTATCATATCAATTTTTTCATTTAATTGTTCATCCATGGAATCAAGATATGTATATGTACTTTTACATTCAAATTTGTAGATATGAGGGTTAAAATTGGTTTCTTTGGAACGACCATAAGTTGGCCCAGTAATGGTAACCTTATAATTTATATATATAATTTGTACATTTATATGGCTCAACTTGGAAAGATAGTAGAAGTTATTTTAAGTAATTCTTAGTCTGTTTTTGTCACTACGAAAAGAACGTTGCGGTGAAATTCTCGTGCCTAGTTTTTGAGACAATATTTCGTAAAGGTTGTAAGACGCTATTGTCCGGGTGATCGTCATGCGGCAGGCGATAGGTTTTTGATAGGTTGATATTATAGATATTGATATAAAAGTTGTTACACTTAAGCGGCTATACCAGTGTGAACGCTGAAAATTTGGGTGATCTTCGGGAATTTTTTTGGAAGAAAAGTACTCAATTAAATGTTTCGGAAAATTAAGAATATATTCGGCTATATTTGACCTATATTACATAATTTTTTCATAGACAAATATCGAGATCCAAGCGACTTATGCGCTGCCTTCGGAGACGTCAAAAAAAAAGCTCCTCCACTGCTGACATGATTCGGGCCGATTGAGTAGCTGAAACGGAAAAAGGAAAAAACGTAATTAAACTGGAAGGTATTTCCTGTACAATGACGTAGGATTTTCGAAAAATATCAAAATCTAACAAAATGGCGTATTTATGGGAAAAAAGTCTGTTTTCTTGCCTATAATATGGTCGTTTTTTTCAATGCCAAATCGTCAATTTTATTTCAATCAAAAATATCCTACGTCATTGTAGAGGAAATATATTCAAGAGTACTCGGTTCAAATTTCAAGTCAATCGGATAATTGCTCTTTGAGTTACAATGTCAGCAAATTTGGAAAATCTCATTTCGGGATAAACGCGCTTGAAGATTTAACTATCGATTTTTGCAAGATAAAATTATATTGATATATATTCTTGAAAGTATAAACTGTCGAAAAAGGCGAAATATCGATTTTTTTCAAGTTTCACACTGCTATAGCCCCTTAATAAATACACTTTCGAAATACATTTAAAAAACAAATTTATTTATTCATGTAACCCAAACAAACTTTAAACGCGTTTTTCTCGAAACAACGTTTTTTGACGGCTTGTTGATGAAATCTTCAAAACTACTGAACCGATCCTTATGGAATTTCAACCACATTCTCTTTAAAACTATAGCTATAGTGCATATCAAGGATTTTAATTTTTTTTTATATTTACTATTTTTTCGCCAAAAACGGTGAAAAAACACGTTTTTTTCGAAAGATGTCCGCCATTTTGTTATTTTTGCATATATCAAAAATCGTATGATATGCGCTATAGCCATAAACATACTGAATCTAAAACCGTTTGATTTTTTTTATTCGGATGATCCATCTCCGAGATTTCATCAATAGCGCAGACCTACAATTTTTTTAGGACATTTTTTTAACTACCATTTTCGTCTATAAAGAGTGACTTAAATAAATACATTTTTTGAAATGTATTTCGTAGGCGTATTTATGTAACAACTTTTATTTCAATATCTATGTATGTTATACCTATCTAAAAAAATGATGAAAATAGCCTTTTTTAGCGTCTAAAAAGAGAAGACCCCTTAACCAATTATGCAAAGGTCCGTAGGTCTTTGCTGACTTAATTGTCTCTGCACATAGGACTGCAGAATAATTTTTAGTCACTCAGTCACTATCATTTGTTTTTTATTCAAACATTTAACAAACCGTTTAAGACGTAAATTTCTCTTACATATACCTTTATTAATACAAAAAAAACTAATTATGGCTATTACGTCCGAATTTGATCTTAATTCATCTTCAATTACTATAAACAACCATTTTATCATAAAATGATTTTTAATATTTTTTTTTATCGGGTTGTGTTCGTCTGTGTTCGAGACGTACCCAGTTATCGACACGGTCACGACCCAGTAATCGACAACGTCTATTTATACGTATATCTTTTTACTATAGCGAATATGTGTGTGACGATTACTGGTCCGTGGATTCTTCAGACAATGCTAGTTGCGGACCCAATATTTCTTTTCTGATTTTCTATAAATAGATATGCGATTGATAAGATTTTTTTTGTCAACCTTGTCCCAGTTATGGACAGCCGTGGCGATCAATTGACGGAGTGTTTACATTGCTGAACCGGTAATCGTCGTGTATGAAAACTCGTTGAAATTAGCATAAATCTATAATTTGCTATGCTGAACGCAACACTACGATTCTTATTTAAAACTTGAAGCGACTTTACCTCGCGCAAGTCCTCAGGAATTCTCAAATCACCCGAGACGAGACACGGTTCACTTTAACCTCCAGCCTTAGCTGAATATATTTGATTTGATCATTCTTGAACACGTATACTTACGAGTCTGACATTGAAATACAACGTAGTAAATACCTCACTGGACGGTAATATATCACAGTACGAACGACTCATTATTGTCTTAAAATACTTATCTCGTGTGTAAACATGACGATCACTGGGACCCTGACGACCACTGGCCCGACTACCCCTTGTTGTGTCAAAAAATGATCGATTTTTCGAAAATTTTTGGGAAAAAGAACAAACTTTCTTCCGAACACTCACAATTTTTTTATTTTTAAATTTTTCTTTTTGTTTCTACGTATAAAAAATAACTAAAAAAAATATTTTGACGTTCAATAAAGACCGCTTAGTCGAGATACCCAACATCAACATTCTATATTTAATACTTTTCGCACAAAAAATTGGTGAAAAGTCGAACAATTTTTAGCCCAACAAGGCAGAGCCTTTACTTAAGTCTTTAATAATCCATCAATGCCTGTCTTCTTCCTTACCACAAAATACCATGGCATGGTCAAGCTGCAGACATCACTTCAAAAACATCATGACATTAGACTACGACGAATTTTTACGTTATTTTTTCCGGGCGAAAAAAGAACAACTGAAATTGTTTTTCGCCTGCATAAACGTTTCTTTTTCGTCGGCCACGAGTAAAAACAACAATATATATATATATATATATATATATATATATATATATATATATATATATATATAAAATAGAGAAGAAACAACAAAAACATGACCGACGGCGGATAATGACGTTTTTTTCGCGATGTTTGGCGGTGGACACTGTCCACCTTAAACGGTCTATCTGAAATCTAAAAGCCAAACGGGTTATACAAGTTAACAATAAATACGAGTCGTTGACGATCGTCGATTTTTAATATCATTCCGTTTTAACAAAGTCGCGACGAATTGAAATTCTAGCATACGAAATCTCTGAAAAAAAGTCGTCATTTTTCCGTAATTTAAAAAAAAGGAGATCGATTTGGAACAAGTATGATCGTCAACGACCTTTGAATGTTTCTCATCGTATCTCCTGTAAATTTAGAAACAATCCATCGAGTGTTTCGCGAGATATCATGTCCACCGACTTTGAAAACAGTGTTTCGAGAAACACGCATTTAAAGTTTGAAGTAAGGTACTCTTTAATTTTAGAAATATTTCTATTTTAGAAATATATTAATTAAAAAAATCTTTTTATTTTAGGAATATTTTTATTTTAGAAATATTTTTATTTTAGCAATATTTTTATTTTAGAAATATTTCACTCTAGAAATATTGTTATTTTAGAAAGACTTTAATTTTATAAATATTTCAATGATATTTTCAGGTAATATAGCTTAAAGGTGATACTATTGAATAAAAGTATTTTTTTTTAAATGCAATGTTATGACGCACCTGGGTAGAGCAGCCCCTTAATTGGTATTTCGCTTGATTCGTAGACGCCGCAATTCGGCCAATATCCAACGTTGGTGGACGAGGCGGGACTGCCACTGACAGCGGTGCCGTGCGAGAATTCGAACGGCATCGACGATTCGTCCAATCGTGAGAACAACGCGGACGATAGCTCGACAAGTTGGGCGGAAAGTGGCCAGGAAGTTGCGGCTGAACAGCCGAGCGACAATGGCGCAGAGCCGCAGCAGAACGGGATAACGAACGGGACGTCGTCAACGGGAGAGCCCGAAGAAGAAGGGACGGTTGTCCAGCAGCAAAACCATCAGCAGCCGGCTCCGCTTAACAATTCCGAGAGTTATCTGGAAACGGCCCTAGCGCAACAACTCCACGTGACCCACGTGCCTGTACCACCGGCACCCGAGCTATACGTATATCCGGGCCACTACATGTTCGGCCCCTCGCTGGTCAACGTAAACGGTTCGTTCGTAAAATAATATTAGCTCGATCCTTGTTCCGCAACCTACGCTTATTATTGCCCCCCCCCCCCCCCCCGCCAATCACGAGATCAGTTCGTGAGCCCATTTGACCCTCGAAGCTTTTGTCCCGAATATCCGACCCCCACACAAACCTTCCACCCCGACCTGCCCAAGACCTGTCATCGCTGCGACAGCTTGATCAATTAGTTTTGCGCTTTTTGCTGTGCTGGCCAGACGTAAGGAAGAACGCATGACCCAGGATGGAATTTCAGCCCGGGCGAATTTTCGTACCGCTCGTTTTTATTTAACGTTTCGATATTCTTGAGGAGTTTTCAGCACTGATGATATTGTTGTTTTTGAAGCATCAATACTATTGATGTTATTACGACATCAATACTATTGATCTTTTTACAGCATCAATACAATTGATGCTTTTACAGCATCAATACTGTTGATGTTTTTACAGCATCAATACTATTGATGTTTTAACGGCATCAATACTATTGATATTTTTACAGCATCAATACAATTGATGTTTTTACAGCATCAATACTATTGATGTTTTACAGCATCAATACAATAGATGTTTTTACAGCATCAATACTATTGATGTTTTACAGCATCAATACAATAGATGTTTTTACAGCATCGATACCATTGATGTTTTTGAAGCGGCAACACTATTGATGTTTTTAAAGCGGCAATACTATTGATGTTTTTACAGCATCGACACTATTGATGTTTTTACAGCATCGATACTATTGATGTTCTTACAGCATCAATACTATTGATGTTTGTACAGCATCGATTCTATTGATGTTTTGCACAGCATCAATACTATTGATGTTTTTACAGCGTCATGACTATTGATGTTTTTCCAGCATCAATACTATTGATGTTTTTATAGCATCAATACTATTGATGTTTGTACAGCGTCGATACTATTGATGTTTGTACAGCATCGATACTATTGATGTTTGTACAGCATCGATACTATCGATGTTTTTACAGCGTCAATACTATTGATGTTCTCACAGCATCGATACTATTGATGTTTTTGAAGCAGCAGTACGATTGACGGCTTTTTGGTATCAATGTCATTGAGCATCAATTGATCTTCAATACATTTCATCATCATCGAACGTGTCAACCTCAATATTTTGTATCGTCAGTAAAAGTGGTCATCGCCTTTTAATATCATTGATCTTCAATACTATTGATCATCAATGCCAGTTGTCATCAGCTGTTGGTCGTCAACGATTGACCAGTTGCTGATCATCACTTAGCGATAATCAGCCGATGATTTTCAATTGTTGGGTTGTTTTACAGTGGTTGAACTAAATTATATATATATATATATATATATATATATATATATATATATATATATATATATATATAGGGTGTCCTGATACGAATGGATAATCCTGCAACTGTCGATAGGTCAGATCATGTTCTACTATATGCTGGAATTTCAGTTTAGTAAAAGTCCCACGGTTTTCCAGACAAAAATCATCTGCTTTTGGTTTTTCGCATGCCATTTCTACAAATGATAACTCTTTCGTCCCGGTTTAAAAAAAAATATTCTCGGTTATCTGTTTTATCTAGAAAAGTCTTATTTTCTACTTAAATGTTAAGAGAACTTTATGCAAAAAGTTGTTATGCAGAATTTTCATAAAAACCAATTCGAACATCTGACTTTGAGAGCCTGTGGTGTAAAAAAAAAAGTACTGCGCATATCGTGCCAATTACTTTAAAAAGTTGTTTAGTTATGATAGATTTGTAGAAATGACCTGCGAAAAACCAAAAGCAGACTTTTTTGATAACATAAAGTCCAACATCTCGAAAACCGCGGGACTTTTACTAAACTGAAATTCCAGCTTGTAGTACGCAGGATCTGACCTATCGACAGTTGCAGGATTATCCATCAACAACGAGACACCCTGTACATATAAACGGGCATATGGCCTAGAATGGTGAGGGTTAGACCCTTTCACCTCGGCACCAACGACTTTCGCGTGATGCGCTTTCCCGTCAAGCCCATTCTTCCGCGCGGAAACAATTTAAAAAACGATAAAAGCTTGCCGGCGTGGCCAACCACCTGGTCAAGCGTTGGAAGGCAGGAAAAAGGACTCGGGTGGTCCAGAGGGAAAAAAAAAAGAAATTGCGGTAAATGTTTGACACAATTAACTGATTTCACACGTTAATTTCGCTATAAAAGCTCAGCTTTTTTTGTACGAGCTGGACGGATCTGTCGCAGTCAACTTAAGGGGCCAGTCCACTTTGGAGCCACGAAAAAAAGGCTATTTTCGCGTTTTTTTTGAGGATTTTATAAAATATGTGAATATAAAAGTAGTTGGGTTTGATAAATCAAGTTTTGAAATACATTTAAAAAAAATTTATTCATTTTTAAGTACAAAAACTATAGTTTAACGTAACGCCTCAAAAATAGGTGGGCTAGGTGGCTCCATCACAATTCGGCAACGGCTTGTCTGAAACAAAAAAATCAACATCCATTAGATTTAGTATGACGCCAGCTACAAAATGACCCTCGGATATAAAGTTTGATGAAAAAATAAAAAAATGACAGATGAAAAACGAAAAAAGTTTTTAAAAACGCGTTTTTTTCGCTAAAAAAAGAGTAAAAATCAAAATGTTAAATCTTGTTGCGAATCACGTTTACAATATGTGGTTCAAATTTCAAGAGAATCGGTTTATTAGTGTTAGAGATACGATGGAGCTAGATTTTGAAAACGTTATTTCGAGAAAAACGCGTTTGAAGTTTATACTATGAAAAGCTCTTGCCCTAAACTCAATCGGCAATTCCTGCACCGTACAAAATCCCTTCTGATTGCTCATCATCGTCGACTTCTTCGAGTCTTGCTCGCTTTCGATTTTTTGAAATTTTCAAAGTTGACTGGCCCCTTAATTATCGCGTATATAGTCGCGGACGTGTACTTTATGGTTTTTTTTGTTGGTGCTCGTAGTGCCCTCCCGTGAGGATACGGGTCGCGAGTGAGATGCAGGCGTGTCTCGTGCGTTTTTGCAATATTGTGCAATCGCGCGGTGGCCGGGACTCGGCATACGCGTGTATATATCTATATATACTTCGGAAGAGCATCAACGCAATAGTCGTCGACACGTGGTTCGTCGTCGTCTTCAACGACGACGCCGGTTCGCGGAGAGCCGCGCATTCTCCCGAGACCTTTTTGTACCATTTGCCATGGAATTCCATTAATCCGCGGTTCAATTTCAACGATAATCCATATACACAGGGTGCACCGTTCAAACTGGCACAAGGACGTATCTGGAAAACGAGGCATTTCAGAAAAAGATACTTCGAACAAAAGTTGCATCGTCTTGAGCAACAATAATTATGGTGTTGATTCATTTTTTGCTCGGTGGCAATTGCCAATGCTATTTCAACGTCAAGTTTGAGTTTTTCAAGTGGGAACCAATATTTTTCACTTCTGAATAATTTTTATGCGTAACAACATAGGTCACGTTTGTCCAAAACTTTTGATGTTTGACGTCAATTTTTAAGATATATCCAATAGTCAATTGAAAATAATTACCAAATACTTCGTGGGATATTTGAAATAGCTCTAAAAAAGGAGTCAAGCGGAAAAATGTTTTTGACCAAAGTTACCAATTATGTTACGCAAGAAATGATTTTGCAATAAACAATATTATGGTTCTCGTTCGAGAAATCAAAGTTGACCTTGGAATCACCTTGAAAATCGCCACGAAATGAAAAATATCCAAGACCATAATTTTCATTGCTTGAAACTATGAAACTTTTGTTTGAAACATTTTTTTCCAAAGTCCGACCATCTCGAGATATTTCGTAGTGCCAACTTAAATGGGACACCCTGTATAACCATATTTTTATGTATATATATATATATATATATATATATATATATATATATATATATATATATATATATATATATAGTAGTTTGTATCGCGGCCACAATTATTTTCCATTTGCAATTCTATATACCTCCACCTCGAGCCCATTTCAAAACCGTCGCAAATTCTCGGACCAGAAATGTGCACACTATCCTCGCATACACGTCGCGAACGCGTCGCTCAAAGTCGTGTATCTTAGATCGAATCGATTAATACGTGTCCATATATAATTAGCACCATGGCTTAAACTAGCACGAGCTCGAATGACGAAGACTTTCTTGCGCAGCGAAACGACCATATTGCTTTTTTTGCCACCGGAAAGAAATTCTAAAAAAAATCTACGTTGAGACAAACTCGCGGCGCGCCTGGGAGAAGAATAAATGGCACGGAATGGCTAAGACACTTGGCCACGAAAGCTTTTTTTTGTCGTTTCGGAAAAATGCTGCTGGGCAAGAACGGCGATAGTAATGAAAAACATTCATAATTGCAATAATATTCTATACTTAATGTATTATAGTCGATATAATTTATTTATATTTAAATGTATGTCTATATCTGTGATTGTGTGTGTGTGTTTGTGTATATATATATATATATATACACACACAAACACACACACACAATCACAGATATAGACATACATTTAAATATAAATGAATTATATCGACTATAATACATCAAGTATAGAATATTATTGCAATTATGAATGTGGAAACTATGAAAACTATATATATATATATATATATATATATATATATATATATATATATATATATATATATATATATATATACATATAGTTTTGGACTCCTAATTCAAAAATGTTTGCAGATTAGTCTTATTTTCTTGTTGATAATTCTTTGTCACTGTGTCCTGAAACAACAAATAATAGAAAAGCTTGATTCCATACAAGTTTTTCAAAATGAGTTTTTTGAAATTACCACCTCATTATAAAAAATAATTAAAATAAGATCTAGAAAATAGTTCACTTTTGTATAGAGGATTACTGGGATATTTGATAGCGGATAATATGTCCCTCAACGTTTTTTATGGTATTGTCACTAATAACCAGTAGACCTGTATATATAGGTGTATACGAAAAAGTGGTATTTCGCATATACGCATATTTTACGATATGAATATAATTAATCGTGATATATATATATAAATTTTTATTTTATAATCATATTTCGCAAATGTCGTATATAAAAACTGTACCCCCGATAATTTCACAACAGTCACCACCCCAATTTAACTCGGCCAATTTTAAAATGAATCCAAAACAAACGGTACTCGTAAAATTGGCTTCCCAAAAATTATGGAACATACATTGAGCACTTTAGAATGTGGGGGACTCGAATAGGCTCGTCAAATCGAACTATAAGACGTGAGAACAAACGCCATGGAGGTCCATGTACCAAAAACATTTTTTTTAATGCAAAAATCGTCACTTTAGTGATTTCACTTAAGGCGGTATATACTTTGATTTCAAAAAAAGTTCAAACATTTTTTCAGTTAGAACACGTATAGTTTATACGTGACGGTAACTCAAATGAAGAAAATGCAAATTTAAGGGGCTATACCAGTGTGAACGCTGAAAATTTGGGTGATTTTCGGCAATTTTTTGGAATAAAAGTACTCAATTAAATGTTTCGGAAAATTACGAATATATTTGGCTATATTTGACCTATATTACATAATTTTTTTATAGAAAAATATTAAGATCCAAGCGACTTATGCCTTCGGAGGCGCCAAAAAAAAGTTCCTCCACTGCTGACACGATTCCGGCCGATTGATTAGCTGAAACCGAAAAAGGAAAAAAATGTCGTCAAACTGGAAGGTATTTCCTGAACAATGACGTAGGATTTTCGAAAAATATCAAAAACTAACAAAATGGCGTAGTTATGAAAAAAAAGTCTGTTTTCTTGCCTATAGGATGGTCGTTTTTTTTCAATGCCAAATCGTCAATTTTCATCCAATCGAAAATATCCTACGTCATTGTAGAGCCCGTGCGGAAAACTGATAGGGCATCCCTAACAAAAATAAGACTTGGCCATTATGGGGATAAACCTGTAGGGATTTCCACAATAGGACCCGACTTGGCCGTTATAGGGATAAACCTGTAGGGATTTCCACAATAGGCCCAGACTTGGCCAGTATAGGGATAAACAAGTAGGGATTTCCACAATAGGCCCAGATCTGACTATTGTAGCGACAAACCAGTGTAAATAGCTTAGGCTACATGGTTGATGGTATTTCAATTATTCAAATCGATTATATACATCGATCGAGTAATATTATCGAACGCAAATTGGGAAAAAGCGTAAGGGCATTAGCAAATAAAAAATCAACGATGAACACAAATATGCAAACAAACATCAGACAGTATTCATTTATCAAATTAAAGAAACCTTTTACATAGATACAAACAATTACTCATGGTTTCACTCATACATGGAGTAATGCTAGCGCATAAGAGTGAACAGTCCCGACCGGTTTTCTCGACATTTTCATAGCAACTAATTTCCGCTCAATACTCATCATAGGGAGAATTATTTCTTCTGAAGACTTCGCTGATATTTCCCATTCATAAACTTTATCTGACTGTGTAGGATAAGTAAAAAAATTGGTCTTTGTTTTCCAGATCTTTCCCTCGATGGAAATAGATTCTAGTGATTCAGTAGACCCATATATTTTTTTTAAATATTATAATATTACTATTTTATATATTACTATATACTAATTATAATTATATTACTATTTTTTATATTACTATATACTATAAAATATATAGTAGAATAAAGTAAAGTAGAATATATTTGTTTAAATAATGTAAAAGACTGGCATGGGGGGGGCGCAGGATGCGTCAAGTCTCATCGAGATGACTTATCTACGTGGACCTTGCAGAAAAACCAGTGAATTCCGTGGTGTATTTTTTCCCCGTGATATATTGACATTTTTCCGTGATATATTAATGATTGAGAATTACTTATTCAATTACTCAATAATTTCCTAATTAAAACTACGATAATATTACTTTTATTGGAGTCATTAACACTTTACTTTATACAGCGGACACATAATGTCGCTCCTTCGCGTTCTGTACCCTTACAGACTCATTTCAGACTGTGACTATAACTATGATCAATGTGATAATCTTATAATTTCAAACTTAAGTGTTACAAGCCATCACAATTCTAAAAAAACGTTATCATAGTGGATAGTTCCTCAAAAATAAATGTTTGCAGTGACGAGAGTTCGCCTCGCATTATTTTTTGTATTAATTTTGTCATAAAGGCTCACATGCAAATACGCAATCACATTTCTACGCGCGCACACATACATACACATGTACCCACGCCCACACCTATGCACATGAACAATTACATAAAAACAAATACAGATATGCCCTGAAGCATTTAACACACACGTATATCCACTGATACGGATATTTGATGGTGCTGAAATGGTTATGATGACGCGCCGTTGAGGCATTTTCAGGGCGCTCAAATGGTTTTGATGAGGCGCCATTGAGGCAACTTACAAGGCCCCGGTCGTTGCGCCTTCAATGGCCCTTGTTGACAAAGTAGGACCGGCCGCTAACGGCCCTCATGGGGCGACCCGATTAGGGCCCGAATAAAGTTAGGGTAATATTATTGGGGCCCGATCACAGCCCCAACTCAATTTCCGCAGGGGAGTAAAAATATTCAAGAGTACTCAGTTGAAATTTCAAGTCAATCGGATAATTGCTCTTTGAGTTACAATGTCGGCAAATTCGAACGGTCTTATTTCGAGAAAAACGCGTTTAAAGATTTAATTATCGATTTTTGCAAGACAAAATGATATTAATGATAATGATATTTTTGAAAGTATAAACTGTCGAAAAAGGCAAAAAAATCGATTTTTTTCAGTGTCACACTGGTATAGCCCCTTAAGAAACTGGCACGCATTAACAAATAAAAAATCAACATTTCACGTAACGTTTCTGTAAAATGTAGATTAAAAAAGTAGTTTTTTTTTTCAATTTTTCAAAAACATTTCCCGTCAAGTAGGAGGTACCAACGTTATCGATATTTCTACCAAGTTTCAACTCAATCGGCTCAATAGTTTTTCAGTAATCCTGCACGCCAATTTAGATAATGCAGTTTTGAGAAAAACGCGTTTGGAGTGTTCACGCCCGCACCGAATCCGAGCGGTGAGGCACAGCATAGACGGGCTGTAACGTTTGAAGTTTTTCGAATTTCGCGTTGAAACTTTGGGAAAATATTCTGCATGTATAGTTCTATCGTTTAGTGATGGAAAAAAAAAGAAATCGATTTTTTGATCGCTGTAAATGTATATCCCGCCTCAACCATAGGATCCTACACATTGGTACCGCAAACCCAACGTAACGAGTGAGAAATGCTAAAATCATTTTTCTCGCTTCGTTCAGTCGCATTTTTCACGGTGAAAAATTTATATTGTGTTTTTCTCGCATATCCTATTTCATTCTTCAGTCTTTCGGCGTTCGAATGAAAAAAGAAAACTTTCCACGACAGACGGTTCGTTAGCAGGGTTGATTTGAAGTGTCAAGGGTCCTAGGGTTTAAAAAGAATGGTTGAAAAAGTAACAATTAGGGATTGAACAATAGAGGGTGAGTGGGGCGGAGTTCAGCACATTTATGACAAATTAGTGAATTTGGTATCATTATTACCGTTTTTTTTATTACCAGAAAAGTTAAAACCGATGACCACATGGATTTAATTGAACAAAAATTTTTAAGCAACTTTTTTAGCATAAATCGGAAATTTTTCCAGCATATTTCCAAAATTTCGCCAATATATACCAACCAAAAATTCTCGAATATTTCCGATTTTTTTCAACGATATTCTCGTTTCTTCGAGCGAATTTTCTCGCGAGCGGCGACCCCCTTAAAGTACCCCCGTTCAATAATATTGCCGGGGCTTTATCGAACACCAAAGTGCAACCAAGTACATGCAGAAGCTCTCGCACTCCGTACGCTTCATATCGAGCTCCCCTTCGAACTTTTCGCTAGTACAAACGCGTAAAGTGCTGAAACCCAAGATAACGGTAGCCAGTGCGAAAAGAAAAAAACAATAAACAAAAAATTCGTACTCGGACGAATTTGCTTTATCAGTTTCTTTTGTTTGTCTCTTTCTTTTCAATTTTAAACGTGAGCAGTGTCGATCGGCGGACGCGCCGCGGGAAAGGGCTTTAACCACATTCACGAATGCTGTCCCGTCCATCGGCATCATTGCTGTTTTGTAACCACGGTGCCACTGCCTCGAACAAGGTAAAACGCAATGCTAAAAAAAAAGAGCAAAAAATGATAGGAAAAAAAAGAAGATAACAGCAAAAAAGAAATTGAGACGAGACAAAAGGTGTACCATCGGTGCAGATACGAACATAAATTTCGACCGAAATAAAATTTAATCTCACGCACTTGTATGTCTGTTAATTTGTATATTTCTGTCTGACAAATTTTTCTACTTGTATACTTTTCGATGTTTCATATATGTGCATCATTTCGCATAAATCAATAAATTCATAGAAATTCGTCTACACTAATAAATTTGTATTTTTGTGTATATATATATATATATATATATATATATATATATATATATATATATATATATATATATATACACGCGAAATTCTTGACCGATTGCTGGAACGAAAAGTACGAAAAAAAGAGAAACGGTCGTGCCCAAAAAAAACGTGTCTCAGTTTCGACTAGTCGATGTCCGCGTACACGCTGATAACACGAAAAGTAAAAGAAAAAAAAAGGAACACGCAGCAGAATTGCAATATATGTGCATCGGCACGTCTCACCAACCGCATCCATCTCATATACGTCGTCGCTGCTTTTTTTTCGGATTAAGGCACGTCACGTTCGAATACGTGCATTTATGCATGATGCGTGGCGAGTATGCCTGCGATGAAAAAAAAAAAGTTTCGTTACATTCGAGACCCTGTGCGGAAAAGTAATTAAATGCAAACAATTACACGGAGGAACTGAACGGTTCTATATTCCTCATACATAATCATATCGTATCATATATATATATATATATATATATATATATATATATATATATATATATATATATATATATATATAAATAGGGTGTCTTGTTATGAATGGATAATCCTGCAACTATCGATAGATCTGATCATATCCTACTATATGCTGGAATTTCAATTTAGCGAAAGTCCCACGGTTTTCGAGATTTTCTACATATGATATTAATCGACAATAACTAAGCAACTTTTGAAAGTAAGTGGCACGATATGCGTAGTACATGTTTTTACACCGCAGACTACCAAAGTCAGATGTTTGAATTGGTTTGTATGAAAGTTCTGCATAAGATCTTATTTCATAAACTTTCCTTAGCATTTGAGGTTAAAAAGAAGACTTTTAGATAAAACAAATAACCAAGAGTATTTTTTTTTAACCGGGTCAAAAAAGTTATCATTTGTAGAAATGGCATGCGGAAAACTAAAAGCAGGTGATTTTTATCTCGATTTTTATCGCGGGACTTTTCACTAAACTGACATTCCAGCATATGGTAGGACATGATCTGGCCTATCGACAGTTGCAGGACAGTTATGTCCTTTCATAACAGGACACCCTATATATATATATATATATATATATATATATATATATACACACACAGGGTGGACCATTTCACGTCACCACCCCAAATATCTCCGTTGCCTTTAGAGTGACGAAAACAACCGCAAACAAACCCAAATAGCGCCAAAATTTTGTGGTGAAAAATCATTTCAACGTCATGATATCATAGGTCGTTGGATTCGTCCGAACATCAGCTACAACGTCTGCACAAAAAAAACATGTACCCATTTGAAAAACCATTGATGACCTTGAAAACGCGAAAACTATGACCTTGACAAAAATGAATTTTTCACCACTGTATGAGTCCTTCGAAATCAATCAAATTACCTCCCGACATTTTTTTCGTCACTCTAAAGGCAACGGAGATATTTGGGGTGATCACGTTAAATGGTCCACCCTGTATGTGTGTATATATATATATATATATATATATATATATATATATATATATATATATATATATAATCTTCTGGTGCTTCTCTCCGCTCCAAAGAGAGCCCATCCCATTTATAATTTTCGCAACAACCATCGACCCCGAATAACGTCCACAAAGATCATCCCCGAACGTGAATTGCAGACCCCAAAGTCGATAGTCCGGCGGACAGACACTGCGACGATGCGCAGAACAGCGCGATTAGATGTCGCGATAAACTGTCGCCTAAATATCTATAGAGAGTACAAAAGAGCTACACGGCTACTCGCACCGCTATGGCATCATAACTATGTTTACGTGTGTCCAAGCGCGGTATTTATACGAGCTCGCGCAACGTCCCGGTATTTAACACGAGGAATATATATATATATATATATATGCTCGAATGAGGTTGCTATGTGTCGTACTGTATTAAAATTTGCATCAGATGAACAACTTTTGCCGATAGATGGTCAACTTTTCGTAGTACTTTTTTCTTTTCCTACCATCGCAACAACACTAACTGATCAACTATAATTTATTCACGAAGAGGGACTGGCGTAATCTTTTTTTCTTTCCTTTTTTCAATACAGCAGAACTAAGCAGAATCCGTACAAAAAATGTTTCGTTTAGAGTGCGCGTATCCGTCCGGATTGCATTGCGATGACAAAAAAAATTAACCACACATGATTCGTTGCATTTTTATCAATTTTTCTCGTGAATGCACTAGACAATTTCGGAGAGAAACGGCGTGTGTTTAGAATCACGAGGAAAAAAATTTCATGCGATGATAATTGGATGTGACCGCACTGTTGATTATTGTTTCTTATTGGGATCGATCTCTTTTGACGTTTTAATTCTTTTTATCGTTTTCGAGACATTCAATGTACATGGAAAGATATTTTTTTATTCATTCCACTTCGAAAAATCGTCCTCAACGATTCGTTTCGAAAAAAGATTGAAGGACCGTCTGCTTTATGCAAAAGTAAACCGTATTCGAGAAATTATATTTATTAATTTTTTAAAGTGAGGCGTGGGCAATTTTAGAAATTCATTTTTTTTAACTCTTTTATGCAATCAAACTTTTTTATCATTCGTAGTTTGAGGACACAGTAACAAATAATTGTCAGCTATAGAATAAGAAAAAGAAGCAAACAATTTTTAATTAGGGGTCCAAAACTCTGCAAGTCTAATAATTATTCTCATTTTATTGTTGATGATTCTTTATTGCTGTGTACTGAGACGACAAATAATTTAAAAAAAGTTTGATTCCATACAACAGTTTTTTTAAATTAATTTTCGAAGTCGCGTACCCCTTACTGAAAAAAAATAATATGTAATATCTCGAAACTGGCTTACTTTTGCATGAAGCATTAGTGAGTTATTGGATAGAGAAAAGTATGTCCTGCAATCCTTTCACAGGACCGTGACCAATAACCTGTAGCCCTGTATACATATCGCGCATCCACTATAAAACTGTCACAACACAAAAATGCCGTTTTGAGATAAGTCTCAAATAAAATATTTAAAAAAAACGTCAAAAAGGTTAATAAATTTCACAATAAATCGAATCATTACAGGTTAACGTAGATAAATATTGACGTCACGCCTCACGAATGTGACAAAAAAAATTAAAATGCGCTTTTCTTAAAACACAATTTCTTGTGTTATGACAGTTTTAGTGGATGAGCGACACATACACGGTAGTCCGAAAAATGACGCCCAAAAGGAAAATGATGTATGTTGTAAGATCTTTTCTACCTTTCGGTAATGAGCAGTTTTTGCTTCAGCCCTCCCCTAGCACACGTTTTTATTTCTTTTTTCTTTTGTGTACGTACTTTTCTCTGATAAGTTTATAAACGCAATCAGGCGTCATATAGACTCGTATAAGGACTTTTCTTATCATCTGAACTTCAGTGACTGATCCTCTCAAATAATTTTTTTTTAATTTGATAAAAATCCAAGGCATTGCGTTAGTGCTCGGTTGGTCATTTATTCATCGCCCAACAAAGCACTTTACAACGACAACACAAGTTTAAAAAAGTCGCGAGAAAAGTACATACTCAAAAAAATGCCTTTTCCTCGAAAACTAAAAAAGATTATACAATATTGATGGGGGTGATTCGGATAGATATTGATACGGGGCAACTAGATTTTTTCCTTGGCTGTCACTTTTCGGGCCATCCTGTATATCCGTTCGTTGTCACACTCACCTGGAAAAACATGCTTGTCGCACTGGCTCAATATGACCCAGTCCATTTTCAAACTGTCGTTACCCCAAACCTATCAGTCAAATGACCCTGAAAAAATTCACAAACATACTTTGAATATTGCATAATATGTGTCAAAAATTATTATTCCAAAAATCAGATGGCAATGTGCAAAAAAAGTCGTAAAGATAAGTGGAATAAAGACATATATTAGGCGCTAAAGTTGAACGCTGGGTCGTTCATACCCACAGTGACAACGGAGGGATATATACACGCGAAGAATTTTAATGACGACACCGATGGCTCTCTTTAGCCCGTGAATCGGGGCGGCTAACAAGGGTGT